>JAAXNX010001130.1:0-19879 GCA_036491905.1 Folsomia manolachei
TGCGGAGACACGGAAAAGAAATATAGTACGTTTATGGCAATCTTGGAACACTTTAAACCCGTGTTTAGACACTTCTTCTTTGAAAACTTTAAAGAAGCTGGAGCTTACTTTGAGCGCCGACTAGCTTACACTCGCAGGTATGTATGGGATAATTAGTACTTCTGTATGCGAATAAGTTGACGAATGTTTGGATTATAATTAATTATTTCAGTGTCGCTACTAACTCGATGGTTGGCTACATTCTTGGTCTCGGAGATCGTCATGTTCTCAATATTTTGGTTGATAAAACAACTGCCGAACTAATTCACATTGATTTGGGTGTTGCATTTGAACAAGGGCGAATTCTTCCATCGCCCGAGACTATTCCTTTCCGGTTAACGAGGGACATCGTGGACGGAATGGGAGTCTCTGGTGTTGAAGGTGTTTACAGAAAGTGAGGGCACATCAATTAATTCAATACCACCTGTTAATTTAATCATTACTGTCTGTCTGTTTTCTACTTTTTGTTTTAATCAGATCTTGTGAAATGACTTTGGAAGTGCTGAGAAACAATTCGGAAATCATACTTACGATTTTAGAAGTGCTATTATACGATCCCCTCTACATGTGGACACTAACTGCCGATCGGGTTCGTAAAGTTCAGCCCACTGACTCTAACCAAACACCATTGCGCAAAAAGGGCAGCGCTGCATCGGTCGTGCAGCCCTCCATTGCTATTGAAACAGGGGATGATGCTCCGAAAGGTAAACTGACCTTACTTATTCAACAAACTTATATTCTATAGTAAATTGCTATCGTTGTTTCATTTTTTCAATAAAGCTCGTAACAACTCTGCCGGTCGTGTCCTGCTTCGATTACGACAAAAATTGGCCGGAGTGGAGGAAGAAGTGGGCACGTCAGCGTCCGCCCTCAGTGTCCCAGGTCACGTGTCACTCCTCATTCAACGGGCAATGGATCCTGAAAAACTCAGCCGACTTTTTCCAGGATGGCAGCCTTACCTCTAAGAAATTGTTTCAATCGTTACCTGACTAGGATATATCGTTTCGTTGAAATTTAATTTAAAACTAAAATTAGTGCCGTGTATGCAAACGCTACTAAAAATTGGCATACCGTCCACTTTTTTTATTCGTCGACTGATTTTGTTTTTAAAATCGCTGCTGTGTACTTTTTTCTGTATTTTTCTACAAATATGAATCATACGCTTGGTAAATATTGTCTTTTTAAGATTTTCCTATAAAACTTGTATTTTTACATATTCACCCTACTTTTACCGTTGCCCACTTTTAATACGCAATATGCAAATAATGATGACTATTTTAATTTGATGATGAAACATAAATAAAAGTGAGTAACATACGAAATTGAAAAAGTCAGGAGGTCATTGCTCCCTGAACCCTGGTTGCGTCTGAATTTTTTAAATTCTTCCTCAGTCCCGTAACGGCCCGAGAGCAGTCACCACATTTCACTCCGCTCTACATGAATACTCTAAATTTCCGTTCATTTCAAACTAATTAAGACCTGCGACCCAGCTTGGAATTCTCACACCATGTCGTCAACCTGCGACACAGCCATTGCAAATTCTCAGATCATGTCAATCTGCGACGCCACAACTGCAAATTCTCAGCCCGTGTTGTCAATCTGCGACGCCACCATTGCAAATTCTCAGACGATGTCGTCAAACTGCGACGTGACCATTGCAAATTCTCCGCCGATGTCTTTAGCTTCCGACGCCGCAACTGGGAGTTCTCAGCCCATGTCGTCAGCTTCCGACGCCGCATTCTCAGCCCATGTCGTCAGCTTCCGACGCCGGAACAGGAAATTCTCAGCCCATGTCTTCAACCATTGACGCCGCGGTTGGAAATTCTCAGCCCATGTCGTCAGCTTCCGACGCCGGAACAGGAAATTCTCAGCCCATGTCTTCAACCATTGACGCCGCGGTTGGAAATTCTCAGCCCATGTCGTCAGCTTCCGACGCCGGAACAGGAAATTCTCAGCCCATGTCTTCAACCATTGACGCCGCGGTTGGAAATTCTCAGCCCATGTCGTCAGCTTCCGACGCCGGAACAGGAAATTCTCAGCCCATGTCTTCAACCATTGACGCCGCGGTTGGAAATTCTCAGCCCATGTCGTCAGCTTCCGACGCCGGAACACCAAATAAACGCCGTCGCGTTTTGGGGGAACGTCAACTAGATCAAGAAGTACCCAGTGCTCCCAAGAAAAGTGTCATCAAGCAAATTCATAATTACAGCGTCCAAAATCATGTAAAGAAATCTGAGGAACTTCGGTATGTGCCGTCTGGATCTGGTGGTTGCGTCATAAACTTGGACGAATCGCTGTCAAAAGGTGTTGAAAAAGAGAACAAAGGTCATCATGGATCAGGAATTCTCGAGGGGTCGGTCGTGTCAAGAAATGGTAAATAAATATGTTTTTTTGAGACAACCTGAGATGACCGCATCAGTAAATTGTTGTTTTACTTTAGATACTAACAAAACCCACGCAGCCATTCGTCTGGATCCACAATCACAAGGACGCCTTCGTCTAGGTTTGTCAAAGTTTCAGTTGAAAATTCTAGTCCAGTTCAAAAAATTCAAGGAATAATAAAGAATAAAATCTTAGGTTTGTCAAGGAGAATCCCCATCCCCCCACTACATCCACGTCGTGCTCGATCATCCGAGGAAGATAGTAATGTTTGAAATATGTAATCAAATTGAATGTTTTAACTCTGTGATCTAATTTTTCTGCAAGTTCTACTGTTGAATTTAAAATTATGTGTTCATAATTATGTGTTCATTTTTCGTGTTCCACTTTTGCTTTGTGATTTTTACCGTTTAAAAATTTGTAAGAAACTTTTGTATTTCAATCTTATACAACTATGTTTAAAAGTTATATATGTTCTCATTAAAACCCAACCTAATTCGAAAAACAGTTAGTCTGTTAAACTTTTAACAAGTGTAATATAACCAAAATCGAATGAAATCGTTTTGCTGACAATTTTTGGCCCCTTCTCTATAAAGGTCGAATTATTAGTTTAATACTTTAATTGCACTATCAATTGACAATTCCGAATCTTATTTTGATCGCTGAGTGGTTCAATAGGTAAATAATAAGGCATTGGACAAACTTTGACACCAGTTGCCAGTTAAGGTTCGATGGATTTTATTAAAGAATAAATTGCGCCGAGGTAATGGTGTGATACTCATATTATTAGATTAATGTGAACTTACATAAAATATACATTAAATTAGTCAACTTAATAATAGAATTGGAGATAAATTACAATATTACAGCTGGTCCATTTGCAAGTGGACAGCAGTGACAAAAGCAGAGGTAAATTGAATCAAATCATTCTTTCTCTTATTAGCATTTTCCATAACTTCTTCATGGTCTGGTTCGGACTCATTGTCGTAATCCAAAATGCATTCATTCGTAATCAAAGAAAATCCAAAGCATTTGATGCCACAGTGTCGTGCTGCAACCACCTCAGGTACGGTACTCATTCCTATACAAAGATCACAAAATATTTGATTAAAAATAAATAAATAATCCTCAAAAATTCTTAGCTTCTTTTAGATCAATTCACTCCAACTTACCAACAGCATCAACTCCCAACAATTTCATTAGTCTGAGTTCTGTCACGGTTTCTGCACAATTCATACAAAATTTGAGAATTCCCGTGATTTCATACAAATGTCATTTTCATTTTATTGAAGTCTTACCAAAACTGGGGCCACCAACCATTGTGTAGACACCTTCATGGAAAAAGTTGCTCATCCCCAATTCAGAGGCAATTTGCTTGCCCAGCTTTCGAAGTCCTATGTCGTAGGCCTTGTTCATAGCAATGAAGCGTGGACCAAACCTGATATGCGTGTGAAATTGAAGTTTAGAAGTGCTACCATTGGCAAGCGTTATTTATTTGCATGCAAAAAGGTGACTTATTACCTTTCATCATTTGGTCCTCTGAGAGTTGATTCACCTCCAATTGTAACAAAATTGACATGATCCTTGATTATCATGATATCTCCAACTTTAAAGTCTTCATGGATCCCTCCAGCTGCATTGGTCACCACCTGCAATCAACAAAAAAACAATTTCATTTCTTGATAGGTATATTATGTCAGCAGATGAGGATATCAAAGCATAAACTAAATTAATTTCTAAATTATTGTTCTCTTACCATAACTTCAATCCCCAGAAGTTTGAAGACTCGAACAGGCATTGCACACTAACAATTAAGAAAACAAGATGGTCAATCAATAGGGGCTGAATTTGAGAAACAAAAAATGTTCAAGTTCATTTATTTAAATATTTACCTTATGAAGTGAATAGCCTTCGTAGTAATGAAATCTGCCTTGCATGCAGAGGACTGGGACGGATCCCATTTTCCCCACCACCAACTTCCCTGCATGACCTATGACCGTGGATTGAGGGAAGTGAGGGATTTCTTCATATGGGAAGTCTACTTTCTCATCCAAACAGTCTGCCAAACTTCCAAGACCACTCCCACAAATTATCGCAATTTTTGGGCGAAGCGTTGTTCGTGCCTTAATGTAGTCTGCACACTCGGTGAGGTATTCATAGGTGTATCTGCAAAAAAGTGAAGGCAATTCTCAATTACAATAAATGGAAACTATTAAACTCTCAAACCTCTATTTGTCGTATGATTTTTTAGAATTTTAGGATTTATAACATGAAATTCACACTTACGGATTTGATACATTTCCAACTTTTCCCAATGGTTTTTCTGGGGTGTGTTTTCCATTTGTATAATCCCCATTTTTGGAGTGATTGCCATTTTTCGATTTTGTAATTGCCCGATGGTGATGGTCTTCTGATTCAGTTTTAGTGATTAGATGTTCTACCCCACCACCGGAAAATTTTCGGGAGCTCATGTTTATAGTAAATTAAAATCTAAAAAGCTTAGGATTTTGAGTTCACAATTATTTTCTACTTATTTTTCTTCAAGATTCTCTGGGGGCAAGAACGTATCGACTAAACTTGTTGAAGCATCTCTCAAATGTTTTTATAGAGGATGAAGATTTGAACATGATTTCGTCACACATTTAATTTTTTACGTGGGCACCAACTAACTCTGGCAAAGTGTTCTTGGTCTGGTATTAAGATTTAACATTAAAATGCATCAAACTAATAAAAGCTTGATACGGGGTGACCAAAAATAATGTGAGGATTGACTGCAATACACAAAATTCATGGGAATAAAATTTAGTTAAGTCACTCAACTATATTTACTTGAAAAATCGTAGAAATACATATCAAATACAAAATGCTAATTTTTGGCCACCCTGTATTAAAATGTGAATAAAGGTTTAGAGTATGCTATAAACATAATGCATACATAGAAATAATTCAGATAATGCCACCACTGACAATATTAACATGCATGATCTGCCGAGCTTGGCACATTTTGACGTTTACTACGTCGAATGGATCATAGGATTGTTAGTGGCTTGAAATTTATGTTATATCAATATCAAACTCCGTAATATGCGGGATAAATTATGAATTAAAATTACTTGGATCGACATACACAACGACTTACATGATGCGACATTAAATTGTATTTTTAATAGTTGTTGGCTCCAGGAAAGTTGAAGCACATAATTTGGATTGAGAGGTGGAGGCTAGGAAGGACACACAAGAAAACGATTGGTTCAAATTGGCTTATCCGGCAAATAAGTAAAATTGACCAGATGGAGATTAGCATAAATTTACAACGCTATTAAACGTAATTTGACTCATGGATGACATTCGACAAGCCAGGATTTAGGTTACTTGACTTGACATTCTGATGAATGAATTAAATAAAATGAAAATCAGACGTCATAACTTTAATTTAATTGATTGTATATTGTGAAAGAAACTTAAGAGTGCTTTATTTCACTAGCGGTGAATGGGTTATGATAATTTACATTTTAAAAACATTTTTACAAAATGTTTTCATTCCTTCACCACAATAGATTTCATTTTACTTAATTTATTTTGCGCCTATGTTATCCAGTATTAACTCGCTTCGTCGTCGAAAATCCAGAAATGAGTGTATAATAATTTCTAAAACATCCAAATTCCAAATAAACATACGTCGTAAACAAAGCCTGTTTTAAGACACACATACACCTTCAAAGTACAACTCCGAGGCGTTTATTAACAAAGCCAACTCACCTAAAAATCAACTTTTAGTCACATAAACGAATATTGATACGCTAACCAGCAGTGAAATGCGGTTTTGGACCTCATGAACTTCAAAAAATTTCACAACCATCCTCAGTTTGATGGTGAGTAGAAAGTAATGAAGTATGAAAATTCACTTACTTAGTGCTAACTATAGGTATACATATCTATAACTTAATGACCATCATGTGTCGGCCTTATCATGGTAGGTTAAAGGTGAAAATGTCAATTAATTGGGTGTTCATGATTAAGACACTTTTTCAGTACAATGACGAGGACTTTTGGTTTTATTGCAAGCAATTAAATAATTGCTTCGGACATTATGCAATGTCACAATTAACCTCGCCAGAGATTGGCAAGTCGACCGATAGTTGAAAAGTGCGAGACGCTTGCAACATTACATAGATAATATGCAACCTTGCAATAAATCTAAACCCATTTTTAATAAAATTCTCAATTTGTCTCCGATACTGTTGAATATGGTCAGTATATATTTATTCCGTAGACGTAAGTAAGCGACAAATATAAAATTATGAACAATCTGACAATTGCAGTCTTTTAAATCTTGCATTTTTTACCGTTTCATATTTGCATGTCGTGCTATAATCATGCCATTTGCTTCCATCTCTATCTGAATGAATAAATGCAGATTCAAGTAGTACTAAATTACAAACTTCATCTGGAAATCCACTAAAAGGTTTAGCGTTTCTTTTCAAGGCATATTTCCGATTCTAATCAAAACCAGATAAATAAATGTTTGTGTAATAACTTTCCAACCTCCTGTTTATTATTGTGGGTTTCATTCCATGAATGAATGCATCATGCAATGCAAAAAAAACCTCCGTCACTCAAGGTTTGATAACATTTTGAAAATACAAAGAATCCTCCCAGGTACAAACAGATTCCTAATTTCTGCTATTACGGCGTAGTTATTGATACGAATTTCACGGAAGATTTAAAGGATTTTATCGGCACGATAAATAATATAAAGGAGTGCATATTCAAGAGTTGTGTACTGGAAATGTTTTGAGTTGTGGACATGTGACTGGGAATAACCATGTCATAATGTCATTGAAAACAAATGTTAAGGATTAGGATTAAATAAAGCTGGATTCATCTATTCATTACACAACTGACATAACGCAAGCTTAAAGATAACAACAATAGCTTATTATCTAACTCGAACAGTCAACAGGATTAAAAGGGAAGGAAGGCTTTTCTTTTGCACATGTCAAGGAATTTGCTTTATTTGCGTCTTCTTCTTTTTGAGGCTTACTCGAAGCTTTGTCAAAGTTTTGCCACCGTTCACAAGAAATTATTTAGCATTAGTTGCTTCCATTTGATTATAGTAAAACCGTAAATTTTTATTAAATATTCGCTTAATGCTTGCGTAGCAAAAATATGTGCATGGCCGACAAATCACCCGTCGGTGCTTGTAACACTTTTATCCAGTTATTTTGATATCCATGCTTTATCTGTGCATAAACGACTAATGCTTTGATTTTAGATGTAGTTTTTACATTGTGGCAATTGAAATTGCTCAGTGAATTTTCCATAGTTCAGCTATAAGAATTTGCTCATTCTGCAATTCTCAAACGACACAAGTAATGCCAGGTCATTTCAATCCTGTGACCTTTGACGTGATTCGTGGAGAATGGAGGAGTGACCCACGATTCAGATTTGTTCATAACTATTGTCGCATAATGAATTTATATGCAAGTAGCTAGAAAAATCGAATTATGTGCTATTTTACTTTATTAAATAACCTATTTTTAGGTTCGCTTTAAATACAAATAATAATTCAGGTTGTAAGAACACAATTAGCACAAACGGAACCAGAACTGATTTCGGTTTCTCGCGAGCATCGTGTCATAAGGCTGCCTTACCGGTGGATAACCAACGAAAACAAATTCAGTAGTTGAGAGTTCAAAAAATGATGATCTAATCCAAAACGAATATTAAGGAATTTGAATTTTTAAATTCTGTAAAATTTGTTAGTAAATCTAAAACTCCAAATGATGATAATAATCTAGTTCATTATCATTAATGTATGATAATACATTTCATATATTACTAATAGTAGATAATATTTTTTGCCCCTGCAACTGGGACACAAATTAAATCCAGATGTATTGAGTAATTAAGTTTGCAATGATTGTTTCATACCTTATACATTATCAAACGAATTGTTGCATTGCGCTTGCATGCATTACACGTTTGTTGTTAGCAATCCTAGAATTTCGCCATTATACAGCATGCACTGTAATTCATATAAATAATGCCGATTCGCGTATTACATGAAGCAGTCAAAATATTAAAATTGTGACGACCCCACATTGATTTATTTTGTCCGGAAAATGGTCAGAACAATTTTTCATGCGTTACTGCCAATTTTGGCAATTACAGTGGTAAGAAACGGAGTTCTTTTTCGTCTGAAATTGAAACATGAACCTAACTTACATACAATTACCATTTTCAGATGGTGTGCCAATCACATCCCGTCGAAGAACAAAAGTCGGGGGACAAGGTATGGATTGAATTTGTTAAACGTTACAGCTTTTTTCGGATGAAATTTGTAATTCATCGTCTATAGGTCTCTAGCATGACAAAAACAAAACCCGTCGATGGACGCCAAGAAGAAGGTGTGGCCGAGTTTGGTGGCGAAGTCGGAGCCCAAGTTGGTCAGGTAAGGGAGACTGAGTTTTTAAATTCGAATATTCTAAGTAAGTGGTTGACAATTTTATAATTTTAATATTAATATTAATCTAAGATTGTAAATGGGGTGTTTACTGCAAACGTTGGCGATATATTTGACGGTACCCTGCCGTTTATTGACGATGGGTATGGCCTACACCTGGATAATTATGATAGTTGATTTGATTATGACATGACTGATATTTACAGTGATGTCCAAACTGGAGTAGGCACAATTTTCGAATCCTTGACTAAACCTTTAAACATGTTATGGGCGGCTGGAAATAAGCAAACTCTAAAATACTTTGGGATAACTGAACCAACGACAGTGAATCCGCTAGCTTTAGCAAATAAAACGGCAGCAGCCACCGGAACAGCAACACAAACGGGTACCGCGCCTGTTGCAGCGGCAGCGTCTTTGGCTCCTGCGCCTGTTGCTGCTACGACCGAAAAACCTGACGATGGAGATGGTGGCGAAGAATTCGAAAATAAATCTCTAATTCTATAATATCCTCTTAGTGTCAACTGTTTACAAGGAATGTTCAAATAAAATATATGAAAATTTATTTAGAGTTTTTCAAGGTGATAAAATGGAACGACATAATTTACTCAACTGCACCGTTATTCATCGTTATTTCTTTTAGTTATGCTTGAAAAATATTTTTCATAAGCTCTATCCAGTTCATCAAGATAAGAGAAATCATGACGGACTGTTGGTTCATTTTGAAAATTTCTATCGTCCTCCCTTTCCCTGATACGACTCGGCGGTGGTGCATCATTACTTTGTCGGTCAGAGTGAGTATATTCTCGGTCCCTTCCTCTATAATCATAAGGCGGCTGTTGGGGGTGGTGGGGTCCATTTGGATGAGGGTGTTGATAAGGGGGTGGTGGACCGTTATTAAACTCGTCACGCCGTTCACGGTATCCTTCTGGTGGTGGCCCATGCTGATGATATGGATGCGGATATGGTCCTCCTCTACCCCTGTAGTATCCTCGTCCACGACCTGGTCCTCTGCCTCTGTAAGTTGATGATATTGGGACGTAATTGGCAGACACTTTGACTTCGGAACCTCTGTAACTTCTTGCTTTAACCTCCCAATCACCAACATACCGGCTGTCATAATGATGGTGGTTCTGTTGACTAGATGAAGGTTTCCGATTGGTTTCTGAGGAACAATAAACAATGAATTATGTCGGACTGAGAGCGATTATTGGGTAAAGTTGCAATGAAGTTGTTACTTACCGTCTTCGAGTTTGAGATCCACAGGTTTGTGGTTTTCCTCAGAATCCTTAGGTCTCTCCTTATTTCCGTCACCTACAACCCTCACTGAGCTTTGAACTTTTCGTACTTTTGCTTCGTTCTCTGTTACTTCCTGTTCTTTTGCATTTCTTTCTATTACGAGCTTCTGCAGCCTTTTCATTTCTTTCTTTGTATTTTCTTTCAGAATTCGTTTCTTCTCTGCAGTATCCACAATTTTTTGCTACAAATTCAAAAATAAGGAAAATGAGAATAACACATTAATTAATTACAGCCACATGTTTTAAAACTTCAGCAGTCGTGCACCAACCTTGACCGTTTCAAACAAATAATCCATTAACCGAATTGCTTCCAATTTTCGTCTAGCGATTAAATATTTTCGTTCTTCCATTGCAATTTTGTATTCTATTTTGGCAAGGTTCTTATCAGTCTCTTTCTTTTCTTTTTCGTGTTGCTTCTGCTCCTTGACTTCGGCCTCAAACCTAACACACGAAATTCAATTAATAAATTAAATTCTAATACCCAAAAAATCAAAAATAAAACTAAAGTGTATACTTGGATAATTTTTCTGCAGTCTTCTTCACTTTATCCTTTTCTGTCAGGCGATCCCTTTCCATTTTTCGCTTTTTGATGGATTCATCGCTCAAATGTTTAGATTTGTCAAAATCAACCTGCAACAATAAATTAAATTTTCATCGCCTGCTCAACAAACCTACGCAAACTAGTATACCGTAATATCATTTTAACAAATCTATAAATTCACCTTCATATTGGCAACATAAAATTTCCCAACCGGAGTCTCTTGATAAAACAATGAGCAACCTCTGAGTGCATCCATCGCTTTAACAAAACTCATATAATCCTTGAACTGAACATACGCTTCGAAGACGTTGTCATTACTAAATGTGAATGTACTAATTCCTCGAACTCCTGTACTTATTTGAGAGCGATACGGGTCACAACTGGGAATATCCACGCATCGAACCTCCCCAAAAGCGCCCCAAATTCTTTTAAAAAGTTTCTCGGAGGGGATGTGTTTGTCTTTATCCGTCGCAGTAGACGATGAAGAAGTTGTAGCTGACGTTGATCTACCTCCATCATCCGAGAACCATTTACTTGGAAGATTTTGAAAGTGAATGGTATCCGGTCGCTCTCCAGCCTTCATTTCATTCATATTTTTAGCATCCCTAAAATAAGAGTCCCAATCGTATTTTGAGGGAAAGGCCAATTTTGACTCGGCGCATCGAATCTTCAAGGGTTCCTTGAAGCCAGTCACCTTCATTGTTTTGCCTGCAATGAAAAAGACAATTTTTTTATTTAAAACTTTATGCAATCGCTTATATTTATCATGAATAAGTACCATCCAATCTCGAAATAATTTTCTTGAGCACTTCCCGACTTTCCAGGTCACCTTCAAAACGAATAAATTCCAGAGTGTTTTTAACAACACGGAGGAAAATAAATATTTCCGGTGACACGAGCCCCTTGATGCGCTCCATAATATCCCAACTGGAGATGGACTTGCCCCCCGTGGTCAGTGACTGCTTCAATTCCGGATAATGAACAGACACATTCAGTCGGGCGATGGGTTTCAAATGCAGGCCCCTTGAAGGATACAATGGACTTAGTTCCGAATTATCCTTGCAAACATGAATTTGACTCATTTTGTGTCTGAAAGAACAAGGATATTGAAATTAGTATTGACATGTAGTAAACATTAAACAATACGCCAAAGGACAATACAAATGGTGATTAATGGAAGCTTTACTTAATTGAACAATTTGAATTCAATTGAAATCTCTGCCAAAGAAAATTACACCTATTGTACTTGACAATTTCCACATTGGCACTTAAGGGTCCGTCGTGGACAGGTAAATTTGGTTTAAATTACACACGGACAACAATTTATTAAAATTGAATTGACAGTCAGTGTTGCCAATAAAGTTTACTTTCATGATTTTATGCGGTTTTGGACTTTTTCGTGTTTCGTCTCATTTTTTGTCTCACGGTGAAATATTGAGACAAAGCTAAGACAAAAAATATTTATTTGTGAATTGTCTGAATTGTCATAAGATAAATTCAAAGACGGAGTAATTATGGTGTTGAACCAATTGTAAGTAGAGCAGTGCCACAACATGTCAGGGAATTTTCGCTATATTATTACAAATTGAAACAAGATCATTCGGCATAATTTTATGAAACATGCATGGGCATTCCAAAAGCCGTCATTATATGCACTAATATTATGCAATTTAGTCTACCCTGGTCGATACGAATACAGACATGTAATTGACAAGACATTTCAAGGTGATATTTGGTAATTTACTTCTATTCTTGGGGTTTGCCGTCCGTTGGCAATTCTGCTTTGAAATATATTTACCTGTGTTACTATACAATGTTCGGTAGGGAAAATTGGCATGCATAGGAATGAATACAACGGATCAATATCGATTGATTGATTATTATTGGTCGGACTCTGGAGCTTTCTATTAAATCAAACCGATAAAAGGGATTCATGAGTAAAAAGGCAGACGGGGAAAGCGTATGTAAGTATACGACCAATTTATAAAATCCAGTCGACACTGAATGAGTATGAGTCGCAGAACATTTTGTCACATGCTCCTCGATCCAACCTGGATTTAACAATAAGTTGGTGGTTGCTGGTTGGTGAAAATTCGGGGAAAGGCGTCACTAACGTCATCAATCAGAAGCAGGCAACTGACTTAAGTGCATTACTGTCCGGTTTCCGTAATACCAATCAAATAAAAAAAACTTTTAACAAATATATTTGGGTTGACACTCTGCAATTTCATAATATTTGGATTTATAACTTCCACATATTGTTTATTGGAGAATTTGAAAGTTCTGAAATCCAAAATCATGCAATCTACGGGGAAGCCTACAATGGGGGTGCAGGCGATGCTTCAACAAAATTCGGCCAGTGTCCACGGAGTCAATATGATCAACAACAATGGCCCTTCAAGTTTTTCAAATTCGTCTTCAATTACTGCTGTAAGTCAATCCTTTGAAATGAAAACTTGGAAGATAAATACTTGTATTACATAATAATTTTGGAGATTGTTTTCTTTCTATCAATGCTAATTCTACATTCCATTCGAAAAGTGAATATTAAAACCAAACTTCTTTGCATAGCGTGGTTATTAGTAAAAATTAAGCATATACGTTACAATTTAGTTGCAATTCGGGTAGATTTTCTCCCTAGCTTCTCATCCTGAGAAGCTTTCTTGAGAAAGAGTTGACTAGAAATCATTGTGTTAAAAAAATCTATTTTTAGGAAATAATCCCCATCTCATCTCAAAATCTGGAGTGAAATAGGCACCGCATATCCAATCCGAGAGATAAATATAACACTCCATCCAATGTTATGTTTTGTTAAATGCGTCGAGTTTATTTGGTTTTTTGACTTTCCCTAAAAGAACAACCGGTGAATAGTATGAGCAAAGAAGTCGTTTCGTTATGGAGTTTGAATGTGTTAGGGAATTTTGCTCAAAAAATGTTTGATCGAAATCTAGCCAAACTGCATGAGTGAAATTCATCCATTCCAAGTAGCAAAATTACACCTTAAGCAGGGGAACATAAAGGTATTTGAACAAGTTGGAAGTGGATTAACTAAGAGATAATACGGTATTTTAAGTATTTTAGTAAAATTTTAAAGTCTTCTGTTCTCCATAAGCATGAGTGGTTGGCGTTTTCGTGATTTTAACCATTTAGAAAAATGTTTGTCTCGATCATGTCTTGAAGATATCGTGTAAGATTGGATAATGGTGGTGTTACAAGTTTCCTCTCATTTACAGAAATCTCCCATAATCATCACGACAATCACTCCACCCTCACCCCAAGTGACTGTCAAAAATCTACCCTCAGACCCATCTTCGACCCCACCTGTCAGCGTCACCAGTTCAAATTTCAAGACTACTTCTACGACTGGGACAACTCCGACACCTCGAACGGTGATTGTGACAGTGGCAACTACTTCGTCATCCAACAATACAAATACGAATGTGACAGCAGCTCCTGCCCCTAATTATGCTGCTACTACTACCACCACCAATTCTACCTCACTAGTAACACGACCAAGTCAAGGGTTACCGACGACAGCCCAAAATTCAGCTCCTGGGAAAGTCGAGCCTAATAACGCCAGCAAGAATAGTTCTGGGGTCGGACCAGTCTTTGAGTTTTGCTCCACGTCATTAGCAGGTGGAGGAAAGGATACCAAATTGGCGACAGACGTCTCAGGAAATGCAATCAATTCAAATAGCAGTATAATTGGTGATCCTCAAAAATTGGGAGGCACGACTAATTCAGACGTTGGGAGTGCTTCGTCAACCGCAGGTGGAATTGGGATCCGTGGGGGAAGTGGTGGTAAGTTAGCACAGGGGACGGGTGGGAATTTCCCTACCAAAGTTTCGGAGCCACAGTCGACCAAGACCAATTCAACCAGTAATTACTTTGTTTCAACTTGATTTTTAATCATATAACTCATAATACTAATTAGCATAATATGGGTGTTTTCATAATACTAATAATAATAAGACAAACTTCGGAACTTCCATTTTTTTGTATTTTTGAGAAATCTTTGCAAAAGATAATCTATGCAAAATCTATCCAAAAGAGATAATTGACCCGAGTTACACTATTGTTTTGAGTTGCAGTGCCATCTCGCTTCATTCGCAATTTTTTGACGGCATGTTTAGTTTTTGCATTTTCTGGTGGCTGCACACTTGGGCAGACAAAATAATTTAGCAAAGTCTAAATTGTAAATTGATTACTTCTATTTCATCACTTTTATTACTATATTTTGTAAGATTTGTCTTTGTTTACTTCAATACTAGTCTTTACCTCTGTTTTGATTATTTTTTGAATTTGAATTTTTATACTAGAACTCAACTGAACGATTCTGTATTTAATGGCAATTTAACAGTACGACTAACCTTGAACTTTAATATTATGAGCTAAATTTGGTAAATTTCATTGGTGGATTTAATCAAATCATTTCTATTACTTGCCATAAAACATTATTTAGTCCGGCGGACTTTTAGTCATCCATAATATGCTAATTAGGGTGTAAATGAATGACCACATAAATTAACGTTGATCCAATTTTGTTCCACAGCTCCTGGAGGCCCAATTCCTATAACAACAACTACTGCTTCTATTGCTGATTCTTGTTCAACATCCTCACCTGGATTTGGGGCCACTACCACTGAAACTACTCGTGCTAATTTGAATGGGAACCATCAACCTAATAAAGTTGCCAATAATCAGATAAGCAGCTCAGCCACTGTGACCGGAACTCGGACAAGTAACAGCAGCGAGTCCAGTGCAAAGTCAGTCCCAACAAGTTCAGGTGCAACATCTGCATCAGGGATCATCAGTAAGTGAATAAACTTTTAGTTACTTTACTATGTGAATTCACAGACAGACAGGCCGTGGTGTTAAGTTCGGTTTAAAAAAAAAAGAGATTACTTGTATTTTGTACTTTCACTCTACCAGTCCGGTTCTGTCTGACGGTTGGCAGTACGCTACTAGAGTTAATATTTGAAGGTTTCTGAAATTGTGTGTAACTCTTTCAGAGCCTGGGAAAATGGATTATCAACAAAATGGGGATGGAGTGATTGATACCTTCACGAATGGGGCTGCAACTGCGCCGTCTGGAGATACACCTAAAGGCAAAATCTGCGGAATCAAATGGGAATCATGGTGGAGGAATTGTCTCCGACAGCGAATCTCATCCACAACAAAAGTCAAGACCTACTGCTGCAGGAGGTAAGCTGTTTGAAGGCTTCGGGGACGAGATTGGAGAAGATGTGAGGTTGGTGGTGACGCTGCTAGCAAATTCGGGTTTACTGGGTCCCATACCTACTGACTCACAATCAAGTCGTCCTGGAACGGCTAGAATAAAGAATACCGGTCCAACCAAACGCAAGATCAAATACGGCTGAAAATTCAGAATTCAGTTTGATTGGAATGAGAGAAGAGGCTGCAGCTAGCATGAAAATAAAAAGCCCGAACGACAGAGGCACAGACAATTATGCTTCAAAACTATCAAAACTATACAAATATAAGATTATAGTGCCATTCATGGTTATTTTTAAGACATGTTTTTTAATTTTTTTTTACATTAGATCACGCGAATTTGAACCAGAAACTTGCGAATGTTAAGAATGGTTTGGAAGAGAAAAATGGAAGCGGAGGAGGATCCGGAAGGCTAAGTGCGAAAACTGCTAGCCCCAGCATGACTCGACCACACCCTACGGGGCCTGGAAGTCGACCAAGTACTGGTATGTGTGATTATTGTACTTTTGCATGATTTGTGATTCGCATTCTGTGTGGGTGAATGCGCTTTTATTTGTATTGGATTGCTTACAATCATTCTTCTGTGTAAAATTTATGTTGTACTTATGTATGCCAATAGCAAGCAAAGCTATGTGCTTTCATGTTGGAATTAAGATAATTCTTAATTCTCATTTCAGCAAGCAGAACCAGCGTCGGAGTGTCCCCCACTCCAATGAACAAGGACAAAACTCCCAAGTCGGATATTACTGGATCGGGGAAAGTTTCAGGCGAACCGAATTTTACCCGAAGCGGCCGAATGAGCACACCTCGTGCTGCGTCAGCAAAGGCAAATGCCACCACCAACCAAACACCAACTTTGACATCAACACTGAGAGAAAACAGCAAGTCTCCAAGAACACAATCAAGGAACAAGAGTGGCAGTGGGACTCAAGACTTGAATGCAAGACCCCAAAGTGCTCTCTGTACAACTCCGAGAAGTCGTCCTTCCTCCACTTTGTATCAACACACTGCAAGCTCAGGTAAGAACAAAATGGTATTTTTTTAAATGTAGCAAATTACATTATTTTCAATCAAAGAATTTTATTCTTATCCCATCTCAAAACTCACAGCTCAAAAATTGATTCAATCCCCTTCTGCCAATTTGATTTCGAGTGGATCTGCTTTAAAGGCTACACCCAGCCCAGGTGCATCCACACCCAAAAGTTCATCAAGACCGAGTACTGCAAGACCGAGAACTTCTGCAGCTAAGGTTGGTCAAGAATTTTAATTGTATTTGTCATTTCAGTTGTCAGTAGTGCGAATGTATAGTCGTAGTGAATGGAGTTGGTTGATTTTTTTAGGCTTGCCATTAAAATTTGAATGGCTGGTTCCTAGAATTAAATACATTCGATCCCTTCGTCCATTCTATTATGAAATCCATACTAAAGCGTAGTGCGTTGGTTTATAGAAAATAGAGATCATTCATACGGTTTGAAGTCATTATTTTGGTGATTGAGTTTAACGTCATGCGTACTACTTTTGAGTGCATACATAAAGCCTCTTCTCTTATATTAACATTTATATTCAAAATCAGTATCAGGATGGATGTAGTTAACAGTTATCACTATATTTAATGAAACAATGAAGAAAGTATCATCCAAAGATGGTTTTGTGGGTTTTATGCATCTTTGGAATTTGTCTGTTTCGTATATATGCATTTACTTTTCTCGGCATAAAAGTGTAATGCCAACTAAGTAATGCCAGGCAGTTGCTGCTTTAAACTTTTCGGGTCGTTGTGTGCGTTGGTTTTGTTATGTAATGCATTGAAGAGTTGGGACTCCAGTTTTCCAGTGGCAGTTGGTTTGGTTTACTTGACGTTTTATTACATGACAGGCCGACTGAGATTCTTTTGGGAATTGTGGGATTACTTGGCTAGCCTACAAAATGAGTGACATTTATGTTGTGCAATGTTGGTTAAAAGTTAGAAATGCGGATTGCTTCAGTGGAACTGGAACTTGCATGTATTTTATTTTGGGAAAGTTGTATAGAATGATGGAAATTGAAACCCCTAACTAAGCCACCTAATAACTGCATGGTAAACAGAGAGGAAGTGGCTTACACAGGAAACTGAGAAACAACGAACGACCTTGTTGAAGGATCGAAATATGATATTTTCCCTTTCCTACCCTTGGGAATAAGATTTAACATGAAATAACAGAAAAGGAAAGAAAAGTAGCAATTAGCTAAGGTCTAAAGCGAATGACCCAAATGTAAGACATTTTTCCTGATTTTCTACATCTGGAACAAACGTAACTCTGTTCGCATTTCTAATGGTTTGTGGTTTGGGTTACCTACCTCCTAATTATTTTCTTTCTGTCTTGGCGTACGGGCGTAGAGAGAAACCTACGTTAGCATTGTATTTTAATGCAATAGAACACCAACAATTCTAGTGAAGAGTGTGTACTTGGATCGTTGCAAAAAAATGAAGAACGCACTCGAGCTTTGTGTTGAGCTTTTTGGGACTGTACTACGGAAGAAGGTATCGATCCGATCCATTCCAACAGTTAGTTGCCAGGTTCAGTTTCGTGTTCCTAACCTATTCTATTCTTGCGTAGTTACACCCATGGAGTGTTTGTGCATGTTTTGAAAACCTTTGCAACGCCCATGCTATTTTCTATACCTCAAAGCAAGAGACCTAAATAACTTAATTTTTTCAAATATATTACAAAAAGCCTGTGCTAGCAGTGTTACAATTTGTGCGTGTGAAATTTGAAACTTACTTTCCCCGACATTCCTGGATGGTACTTTACGACAGCAATTCATTTATCTCAGTTTGTTCACCCAGGAGTATTATGGTATTTATCACCAGACCGTTATTACGCACCTAAGTCGTTTCGTATATAATATTTATAAGAAAGTTGAATAATTAATATATCTTGGCTTTCTAACTTTCTCTTCGAAAAGAACCTCCCAATGTTGATGTAATTGTTGGTATTTCTGTGCATAACATTATCTCGATCGTGTTCGTGAGTTCATGAGGCCTGGTGGTTGTTTAAAATATCAACTTTGTGCGATGCAGAATTCGTGCCGAGAGTGAAAGTAGGCTCATTTAATCCAGTTTACGACAGGGGAGTGTTATCAGATTTTTAGTTCTTAGCTATAGGAAAGTAGCAGAAGGGCATTTCTTTATTTTGTACTCTTTCTTCGTGAAAACAAATAAGTGTTTTATTCGTCAGGCTGAGTAGGACGGGCGTTTATTGATTCACTATTTTCGAGAGATATGATTTAGATGATTACTTTTTTGTGCGCATTTCATGTAGAGCTGTTTTCTCCCAAAGTTCTATCATTCTGTTAAAAAAATACAGAATCTGAAAAGATTTTGTAGGATTTGAGCAAACTCATCAGTGTCTGGCAGGGTATATCCAGTGGAATGCATGAGTCACCATCATCCTTGCATCCGCTTTTCCTTTCGTATTTATATGCTTAGAATGAAGCGTAGAAAACTTTCTCTTTATGTGCTGGGCAGAGTAGTGTCGGTATTGCTTTAGTTTGAAGTTGGGGAAAGTGGTGGAGATAGAGTGCAACTTTCACTGCACTGGCTTTCACTTGTGCAGACTTACACTTAGCGACCATTACTTTCGAACACATGAGTCACCCTTTTTTTCTTGATCCTTGCTATTCCATCACTGTTACCGATGCGATGGCTGCAACCCTGGGCCTTTTGGTTCAGGTGGAGGGAAGAGGAACGATATAAATTGAATTGAGATTCAATGGTGTTGGTTTATAAAGACGAGAAAGTAAAGCGGGCGTGGTTTCGTGAGTGACTCACCATCTACGGATTTACGGGAGATATTCTGTTCACGGAGCATGGAGAGGGAGACTGAAATGATTTCAATTTTTATTTTGAGATTCCTTTAGGTGAGTCACCTGGTAATGCACGTAAAA
>JAAXNX010001131.1:0-19876 GCA_036491905.1 Folsomia manolachei
GGCCAATTATTGACCCTTTTATCCACCAAATTTTGTCTTTTTAGACAGGATTTTCCCTTGTTTTCTCTGCCCTGGGGGTGTGGTGACTCAGAAAAAGTTGGGAGTGGTGTCAAAATGTAGCCCAGATCATTGGCTTGAGGGTGGATGAAGGTTGGTCTAACTAATTTTGAGTGGGGGGCCTGCCATCCGGGGGGACAGAGAGGCTCGATGAGACGGGCCTTCCACAGCATCACACTCTTTGGGAGGGTGTAACTCCACTGGGGGTGGGGCAGAGGAACTAATATTTAGTCAGAAAATCCAGTATTTTTGTGGGAATGGGGTGGTCCAAAGTATTTTGTGGTGGGTGGGTGTGGTCATGAAATATGAGGAATTGCGTAGTAGAGTTGACATTCATTTGTAGATTGGGTGAGGATGGAAAACGTGCATGCAGCTGGGGTGTTTTCGTCGGCCTTTTTATGCCGGAGTCGTAATAAAATGATTTGGTTTGTTATTGTTGACAACAAATTTGTATGGAAGAAAGTAAAAGAGTTTTTTTGTAATATGTGGCTTAGTTGTAATAGAATTTAGAAACATTTTATCTTCCGGCTATCTATGCCGAATAGCATTTCGTCGAAATTTTTGGTGTGGACAAGATTACAAAACTTTTGTCAAGTAATAATTTCGTCCAACCCGAATAGCCGACTCAATTGCAGTTAAAATAGATGCATGCTTATATGTATATGATTTGAAAAGTTCAACAATTAAATATTTGTCACAACTGCATAACTTTTTATTCCGTAATTCCTGAGATTTACCAAACACACACATTGTTGAGCGCCCAATTATCTCGACCCCACTCAAAAAATGTCTCACCCCCCATAAACTGATTCATAAGGTTGAGTCCCACACGGGAGTAGGGCCGTTAGAAGTAGGATAGTCAACCCCAGCAGGACTTCATTGCATCCCACCAAATAGAAGAAGAGATGTTGATGCACTTCCTCCAAATCCCTCACAATTCAACAACGCCTCAAACTTTTTCTTCATGTACGAAGAAAAACCGGAAATGCTAAAATGTTTCGCCTCACTCACATCATACGACAACGGGATAACAAGACAGAGGAGACCGAGAAGGAAGATGAAAATGTTTGCAATCAACCAGGCCTTGATATTTGAGCGGAGTCCGACCTGTGCAAAAAAAAAGTTTTAGGACACATTTAGCAAAATTCTGTATCGCCTCCCTCACCCCATTGCAAGAGCACACGACATAAGTTGACCCAGCGAATTGAAACAAATCCTAAAATCATGGCGGCGATAAGGCACAAAATCAGGATAAGCTTGTAAGTATGCTCCCCATCAAACTGGAGACGTTCTTGGGAGTGGTTGGGGTCTCTACAGGTAGCCGGGCGTGACCCAGGGAGGTAGTAGGACCCATTCCCAAATCGATAGCCGTCGCAATCTATTTCTTTTATGAGATTTATTTCTGAGATGATTTTATTCTCCAGTTTTTCCTCGGATAGAGTCAGGGCAAAGTCGTAGGCTCCTATTACGACCATGCCCACACCTGCCAGCTTTATGAAGGGAAGAGAATTGATTAGAAAACCAATAGTAAACTAAGGATTATTAGATCTTCTTACAGAGCAGGATCCAATTAATGATAGTGCCACCACGGTGTACCAGGTGTATGTGGATTTTGCCATGATTTTGTAATAGCAAACTTAGATTATTGTGGATGGACAAATAATTTGGTTAAAAATCATTTACAAGAGTGAACCAATTTTGAGAGAGGAGTAAGGAGTGTCAACCATTCGAACTTAATGTGCTATCGGAAATGAATTAACCACATTTTGTGGCGTGCGTTATATTAGTAAAGTTATGTGGTCAGTAGTATTACTCATGACTTAATTGGTGCAAGGCACACAATTTAATGTTATGACGAGTTCAGCATCCATACCACTCACTGACAATTTGTCTGTAAAAAATGCTCTTCCAGAATCAGCGTCTCAACTTTTGTCAAAATTCAAAAAGCGTGTAAAATTGAGACTGGGAAGCGAGGAAGCCAAGCCAAGCCAAGCTAATCATCTGTCAAAACAGATCAACCGACTCACACTCGTTGGTTGAGCGTTGTGGAGAAGAGAGCAAGGATTTGTCAATTCGCTAATATTTTGCAAACTTCAATTAATTCGCTAATTTTGTTTTGATCTGATTACCAATTCTCGTTTTTCCTTCTGTGGTAAGTTCAAGTTTGGTTGGTTTGGTTAATTTAGCCTTTCAGATTGGTTTATTTATGTTTACAGTTGAATTTCTAATTTAATAGAAACAGTAATTTTATAATTGTGTGACTTTGTCCCAGTCAGGTAACGACCAGATTCACTATGAAGTCAAGTTCATCCACGATTTCGACATTTTCGACATCCTCATCCGTTCGTCAGAGTGGACGTCGGGAATCCTTTGGATTTGGAAGGAACGAGGTGGTCCCCTTAGGTCGGAGGGATGAATTTTCCTCCTCCCTCTCCACTCTGGGACTTGATAACGATCCAGACCGGGGTCAGGTCTTATCTGCGGCTGAATCGGAAGAGGAACTCGCTGAACGTGCTCGTATCGAAAGGGATCTCAAGGCTGGAAAAGAGCGACATGCCCGATTCATGGCGAATATGGTGGAAAGTATTCCGGAGGATTTCAAGAAAAGTGGGAAAATGGTTGCTTGCATGATTTGCTCTTTAATCAAGGTTAACTTTTATCAATTTCTGTTTGAATTCATTCCTTTGTTATGGTTGTGTAATTAATTGTTGACAAATACTTGTATCCAACATCTGGAAACCTTTTATTGACTTGTTTTATTATTGAACAGCCTCGAGAAGAATTTGAAGAGAAGGGCTGTGACAACTGTGAGAGATTCTTGAAGGTTGTTGGAGATCATGGATCATCAGGGTTGTACACGAGCGAAAATTATGAAGGGTAAGTAAGGAACCATTGAGTTCGTAAAGAGAGTAAAATTATTAAATTGTTATGTGTTTTCATTGAAAACTTTTCAATTACAGGTTGATTGGGCTCATTGCTCCCAAGGACAGCTGGGTCAACACATATCTTCGTGTTCGTAAGTAGCCAAACGTCATTGTTACCATTGCTGCGTCTATTTCAGAAAATTTGTATTTATTTAAACCATGTTTTGTGCTCGTTCAATCCTCAGCCTTTCCCAAGAAGGCAGGACTGTATGCCGTCAACGTGAAAGGAACTCTGGCCTCTGGCATTCGGAGAGAGTTGGAAAACGCCGGGTTGCGATATATTAACCAGGATCGGAGTATTGCTCGAGACCAAGTTAAACAACGACAAGATGAACTTGAACGAGAGGAAGATGAAAATTCAAAACGACGGGCTTCTCGTAAAATTCGACGTCGCAAACGCCGGACTCAGAAGGCTGCGAAAAAGGTTGAAAAAGCAAAGGCAAAGAAGAAGGCGAATGCGGATGGGAATGGAGATGGAGAAGAACAAATTGAAAATCAAAATGAGGAGTCTGGTACTTATGATGGTAACGGCTGAAACTGAAACATTAGTAAACGCTAGGTTCCCTGCGCTAAATTGTTTTATTTGTCTTTTTCTTAAGGTGGAGAAGGTGCGGCCAGTGGCGATGAGGAGCTTGAAGCACCACCTCTTCAGGTTCCATCCCTCACAATTGTTCATGGACGAATAAAAGGCAATGAAGCATTGAGAGGAGCTGACAGCGATGGATATTAGTGTTCATTTATATTACTCCTTTTCCTTAATAAAAGCAACATTGTTGTGCACATATCCCCGAGTTTTTATTCGAATGTTATTTCCATGCATGGGGTTTTAACTAAGTCTTTACAAGAGTAACAAAACAAAATAGATAAGTGTTGATCTTCAGTAAGGAACATTTCTTCTCTAGCGAAAATTCAACGAAGATAGGGGCAACAAAGATAGCTCTAAACAACGGAACTATATGTAGTGACACCGAGTAAGCATTTTTACAATAATCTCCATAATTGATGTGTTAACCTTGTCCACCCTTTGTTTCGAAAATCAATTCTCTTGAGTTGACAATTAAATCCTTATTTGATAGTCAAACAATCAGTTGTAAGATTGTACAAGGAAATTTTTAACTCGCCAAGTCTCGTTTAATGCATTTTGATTCATACATGGATGATTACTGCATTAGCATCACCATTATTTAAAGTTCCTATAGTCGTTCCACGCCAGTCCAAATGACATAATTTCGGGCTGACAAGATGTGGTTGTGGCAATATAACTTGACAAGAGCTTCGTACTTATGTTAATATGCATAAAGTTCCGGATATTTTGATGACCAATGTAATATTTCCAAACTTGTTCCATGCATAATGCAAACTTTATTTGTTTCAAACTACCAAAAAGATAAATTTGATCTAATCATCATCATCATCGTCATCATCCTTTTTCTTTTTGCTACTTTGTTTCTTTGGCTTTTTAACTCCACGCCCTTTCTGCTCCACTGGTGGGGGTGGTTGAAACCCGGGTGGGGGTGGAAACCCTGGCGGAGGAGGCAAGAAGTTAAATCCTGCACCAGTATGCTGACTCCGAATATATAATTCTGGTGGAATTTGTTCCACAGTTATGAATTTGAGTAGCTCTGGCATCCACGCGGCGTCGTTTTCGTCGTAGGGGACAACTACCTCCTGTAGATTCTTGGATAGCGTGTTTTTCATCAAGTTGAGAGCAGGGACAATCAATGGAGGAACTGTATCATTATAAATTAGTTCGTTAAAAATCGTTACAGTGACATGATGGGGATCTTGTATTTTACCATTCAGCAAATAGCCCTGCTGCAACCTACAAAATTTTCATACATTATTAAGTAATCCGGGCCAACCACTATGAAATACTTTAAAGCGATATTTCTAATGATACTCAAAAAGTAACTTAAGGTTTACCCTCCAGGCCACCTCAGTTGGATCTGAACTGTGAGTTCTTTTAGAGCTTGGACGCCTTAGTGGTCATGAATTGGATTAGGTTAACGCCAAAGCGTCACTTGTAAGTAATAGCATTAAACAAATTTTCATCTTACAGGCTCCACACCAGCCCTTTTGAAGATCAGCATCTTTAACATCATTGATAAGTACCTAATAAAAATTGCACATAATATTTTAATGCAACCCAAAAGCATGCCAATACTTAAAAACATACAGTTCCCGATGCCGTTCGGTTTATTGAGTTGGACACACCCTTGATATAAGCTTCTTCAAATATGTGGTACGCGAACCTTTTGAAACCTTGCGTCGACTCCGCAGTACTCGTTGCAGCGGCCATATTCCCTGTAGGCAGGTCATATTTCGTAAATTTGCACGGAATGATTCACTACTTCATAAATTTATAGTGTAAGGAAATACAGTATTTTCCAACTAAAAAGAAAACACCCCTTCCAATTTTGTCCTTAAATGTGGAAAAGGGATACAGTCTCAGATATGAGCTTATCTCATCCTCAGTCAATGCCTCGAATCCCAGGTCCAATCTCCACTTCAAATTCTGTGGGATAGCATTTCCATCTTATAACAAATATTTTAATACATTTGATGGCTATTTATCTTACATCCTTCAAGAGATCAAGTGTCTTGTTCTCGTTCATGTCACAACTGTAAAGCCAATTCAAAACTTTACTTCATTATGAATTGTAAACATTTCACTTCATAAACTCACAAGCGGAAGTATTTCTTAAGAACGATATCACTCTTCATGTACTCTGTCGTGATAATCTTCAAAGCCCGATCCTTGAACTTAATTTCACAAATGATTATTTTAATCGATTTTTAAGCCTTGCACAGAAGTTAGGAAATGAGACAAAGAGATAAGACCATACCCAATCAAATCGTACTTGCTGCTCGTCAGTAAGAAACATTTCTTCCCTCAGTGTAATGGCGATGTTGGGTTGAACGCAGATAAGGGCAACCAAAATAACCCCGAACATGGGAATTATTTTACACATTTCAAACAAAAATGTGATTTTAAAGAAATATTTATGCCCTGACAATTTAAAACGTTACATGGCACCCGAAACAATCAGGCTGCATTTGCATTGTATGAGCTACCATTCTCCATAACTTCCAATGTCGACCTTGTCCACCCTTTGTTTTGCGAATCAATAAAACGGGGATGGAATGCTACTGTTATATTTGTGGGTGAAGCCTGTTAATAAGATGGTCATGTCCGGATGTCTGTCTCTCATTTCAATAACGCGTTAACGGATCTGCATTTAACCTAG
Source organism: Folsomia manolachei (assembly GCA_036491905.1). Lineage (NCBI taxonomy): Eukaryota > Metazoa > Arthropoda > Collembola > Entomobryomorpha > Isotomidae > Folsomia > Folsomia manolachei. Next base: position 6,230 of record JAAXNX010001131.1, read on the forward strand.
TTAAAGATGAGTCGAGTAGGTCAAAAGGTTACGGAGATGCTGTGATCAAGTCGAAAACCCGAAGTGTGGCCGAGATTTATAAGTGATTATATAACCGAATCTATGTACGGTGTTTCATCTTTTTGGAGGAATTTTAAACTGCTAAAGCCTAGTCAAGTCCTTTTAAATGCGTTTGACTTTTAAATATTTGGAATAATCATCAATTCATTTGAAACAATTACAAGTTAGGTGTTTGCATTGTAGTGCACATTTCCAAATATTATCTCAAACCATAAAATTAGTACGATTTATGTAACGAAATTGTGTCATCGAGATTTTTCACATGATAATAATATTGTGATCAGATTCAATGAAGGTGTGCAAAATGCATTACTCATTTCCTACAGTTCATTTTAAGTTTAAAAAACTTCATTTGACGATTCAATACAGAAATTCTAAATGTAATGAATTTCGAATGAAAACTCGGTGAATTTAAATTTTCCTTTAATTTCATAAAACTCTTCTAGAAACAGTGTGTCAAAATTTTAACCAGTTTTCGGCATATGACGGACGGACAAACTATCTCCTGATTGCATATTATGTAATGCCTTGTAGTATTAAATAGTATCCTAAAAATTTTGCTGTCAACTGTACATGCACATATACATGTTACACCTACGCCCAACACATTAGTATTACCACCATTCCATAAACGAAACAAAGAAGCAAATTAAAATGTAAGTAATTGTCAATTACTAATTGACCCAAAGCTAATAACAAACCGGATGGAACAAAGTCTTCGCCGACCATAGCCAACATTTAACCAATTTGCCATTTTTGCATACAGTGACATAATTTGTGCACTTTGTTTTTGCTCACATTTTTTGCCAGGAATTGAGCTTACCACTACTGGTGCAACTCACTGATTACTGACTAATAATTCATATTTTTCCACTGCATCCATACTCATTTCGTCGCATCGTATCCGCAATTTGTAATACGCGTCACAGCCGCAAAACAATGGTCACTTAATTCTTAGATCCGCTCCACTTTTGTAGACAGACGAAATGACGGAAGTTGCGGAAGACGAATTTTTTAAGGTAGAAGACTAATCACTATACTATAACTTGGTTTCATTTGAGACTTGATTACTCCAAGTCAGCCTACACTTTGTATACTCACCCACCAAGAAAAGTGATGAGCTAACTAAAAATTACATAGTACTGCACACTAGCATATCTAAAATCAGATTTGCTTTGTTTAGTAAAGAAGTGCAACTAGTACTCGTTGCAACTTGCACTTCTTCACATGCTTATTATGTAGATTCGCAATTAAGGTAGAGATTAACCTACGCAGCTTCGGTAACCATTGTCATATCATAATTCCATCCGTGTCAACGCCAACAACACTTGCTACATTTCCTTACCACTGAACTATATACCACTGCAAATTCACTTTTTGTCCCATTTATTTGCAAATACATAAATCCTCCCTTCCCCGCAGCATTAGCACGACACGATACACGTTATCTGACTTGCCAATCTTATCTCATACTCTAGCTCAACGCTTCTATCCTCAACCCAATTGTTTCACATATTTCAAGGAATGAAACATCAAATTTTGTAGTTTGTTGTAAAGGAAGTTACCGCAAATAATTAAATGCCATTTATGATAAGGTTGGTGTTGGTGGGTGATTACATAATTTTTCATAGTTTACATAGGCCGTGGTTACCTTCTGAGCTGTATTCCTTTGTTCCACCGGCTGAAGTACATATGAATGAAAATTAAGGAGGAATGCATACGTGTCATAATGATGCTTGCTAAGATATGAGACATGAATATGACACAATTTTAAAGCCATCTTTTAGCTATGAATGCATTTTTATTTTGTTTTGTTATTCAGTAATTCTTAAGAGTAAGGGACACAAGGATAAGGCCGTAATCCCTTGAGTCGCATCTGAGGTTTTGTCTCGAATTTCATACCACTTCCTCCAATTGATCTTGGAAAAGTTAAAGATGTTGTGCATCCATAATAATAGCTATAAAAATCCAATAAAATCCAGACAATAAAGTGAACGCGTAGTTATCTTTTTTTGGCAAAACAAAGCAGTTCGTTCTATAAACTTGGCCTCAAATATGGTAACAAAATAAAAATAAAATAAAAAGGAATTCAAGATAATCGGTCCATTAAAACCGAAACTAAGTCAAGGGCGTATTGTAACAACGTAAGTTAGCTGTGCCGTGAATTAAACTGAGAAGTAGTGGCTATATCTTGCCTTCCAAAGGTTTTAAAACACAATCATGGGATAAGCTGGAAGTCAATTACAATGGTTTTCAAACCAGACTTGTGCAAGATTTTGAAGTGCTTGTGAAAAATCGGATAAAATGAGTGCCCCCACCGCAATGAGTGTCCTCCGGATGTTCAATCCCATGCGAGGATGGAGTGGGATGCGTGGCGCCTTGGCCCTAGGACCGCTTGCCTTTACCTTGGTCGGCATGTTGGGACCAGCCTTAGAGTTATTTATGTCCATGGATAAAAATTATGATAGGATTATGATGAGAACGGAGGACACTCGAGATCTCTTTGACTTTATAATTGGTAAGTTGAGGAGGATAAAGGTAAATGTAACAAGTTTCTAAAAGCTTAGTATAACTGAAAAAAATGCTTAATCCTTTCCAGTTGGGGGTGGTTCCACAGGTTGCGTTTTGGCGAATAAACTCTCGCAGAAATATTCAGTACTTCTTCTAGAATATGGGGGTAGCCCCACAATTTTGCAGAATATTCCAATTTACGCTTTCTATCTTTATAACGAACCAAGTATCGATTGGGCGCATTATACACTTCCTCAAAAACACGCTTCTCATGGTCTCATCGACAATGTGAGTATTACAACGATTAAATTTGTGGTTCATTGCGTTGATTGATTTGGTAATAGTTTGGAAACTTTATTACTAATGTGGTTAACCTCTGATATTTCACAGTCCGTTCTTCTCCCCACGGGTAAACTACTGGGCGGCAGTAGTCAGTTAAATGCAATGATGTACATTCGAGGAAATGTGCAAGGATTTGATGAAATCGCAGAAAAAACAGGGGATGGAAGATGGAATACGTCAAATATTTTAAATTACTACAGAGATCTCGAAGACTATAATGGATGGTTTCCAAGTTGTAAGTGAACTAATTCCAGTTTAAGAGAATACATGTCGAATACACAAATGCATGAATGCGTAGATGACCATGGACGAGGTGGTCCAATGTCGATAGAACGACCAAACCTGGCCAAATTTACAAAATATTTGATGAAGGCTGGAGAAGAGCTTGGATACCGGGTAAAAAATAACAAACCAATTTAGAAAACATCCTGGACTGTTTCTTTCATGAAAATCGAATTACTTTAAAAAATATTTATCACGGAAATATGCAAAAAACTATCTTGCAAATAAATTCTTTTCAAATAAATACAGGTGAGAGATCCCAATCCTTTTGGCCCTTATGTGGATGGTAATTATTATAATTGTGGTAAAGTTGAGGAAAGACTATAAATCTCAAACCTTGTGTTTATTAAATCCTTAAAAAATGCAGGATTCTCCATGATGGACCTTTACATGAAAAATGGTCGGCGTTCCGACGCTTACAGTGAATTTTTAGCCCCAATCATTGCAGACAGGGGAAATCTAGTCATTAGAAAGTACGCCTTCGTCCTTCGCCTCTTATTTGAAGAAGGTCCAAAATCCCATCTGAATATTGTTCGTGGCGTCGAGTATGAACGCCACGGGAAAATATTTCGAGCATGGGCCAAGAAGGAAGTTATCTTATCTGCGGGAAGTCTTAACAGCGCAAAGTTATTGCTTTTGTCAGGGATTGGACCTCGACAAGATTTGTTACATGTCGGCGTAAGAAATGCATAAGTCATGTCATGTAAGATCATAGGTTAGATAAATGCAAAATTCATTAATTTTTAGGTAAAGCCGAGAGTAGATTTACCCGTGGGGAGATATCTGCAAGATAAATATGGTACTCATGCATTATTATTCCGTGTAATTTTGCTATATCACTCACTTATGTTTCCATTCAACTAAATCCACTCCAATATCCAGGTGCCATTATTGGTCCTTTCATAGTGGACAAGGTAAACGAGCAAACAGAACATGAAACTTTTTCATAAAGTTTATCTACAAATTGTCTTTGATTGCCACCATTTCAACGGTTAAGGGGGCAGCCATCAGATATGATCGTGACATTTCGGTCGGCAACATTCTAGACTGGTGGATGGGAGGTAGATCAAATGATGGAGGTGCATTTAGGTCATCATTAGCCGAAGGGACGTATTCCATCACCACCCCCACTGCAAAACAGGATGGGCGAACCAGAGCCCCAAACATTCACGCTTACATCCTCTCCATGGCCGTGTCCCGAGAACTAGAGTCGGGTGCTTCAAAGAGCTTTAATATTCGACCGGAAGTTGCGAAATTCATGAGTCGAACAAAAGGAAAGGATTCATTTTTGCAGGTAACCATTTTCCAGTAATATTGCAAAATTGAAAATGATTTCAATAATTTCAGGGACAGCCATCAGATATGATCGTGACATTTCGGTCGGCAACATTCTAGACTGGTGGATGGGAGGTAGATCAAATGATGGAGGTGCATTTAGGTCATCATTAGCCGAAGGGACGTGGTCAATCACCACCCCCACTGCAAAGCAGGATGGGCGAACCAGAGCCCCAAACATTCACTCTTACATCCTCTCCATGGCCGTGTCCCGAGAACTGGAGTCGGGTGCTTCAAAGAGCTTTAATATTCGACCGGAAGTTGCGAAATTCATGAGTCGAACAAAAGGAAAGGATTCATTTTTGCAGGTAACCATTTTCCAGTAATATTGCAAAAATGAAAATTATTTCAATAATTTCTGGGTACTTATTAGCTCGTCACTCTCAACAAACCGTTGGGCTATGGTTCCGTTAAACTAAGGAATGCTAACCCTTATTCTCGCCTGCTGATTGATCCTCGTTATTTGGAGGATCCCAGAGATTTTGAAGGATTGGTGGAAGGACTTAAATTTGCCGTGGATTTGGTTGAAAATACGAAGGCATTCTCCAAAGTTAGAGGTCATCTTATGCGTCTTCCAATCCCGGGCTGTGAGGACATAAGATTCATGAGTGATGAGTATTTCCGGTGTTTGGCGAGACAAATTACGGTCACTGCGTATAAATATTCGGGTACCGCACCCATTGGGAGACATCCGAGTGTGGATCCTTGGGCAGTTGTGGACTCTCATTTAAGGTGAGTAATTTAGCAATAAGACTGTTGGCGATTTTTGCAAATATTTGCATATTTTAGGGTTTATGGGACTCGGGGTCTGAGGGTGATCGATGGATCTGTCCTTCAGCAGAAACATGTCTCAATTAATGATGTGACTTGTAGAATGTTGGGACATTTTGCATCGGATATTATTAAACAAGACTGGTTCCATTATTCACAACAGAATTCTCATCATCATTCGTAAAAATTAGCCAATGAAGAGTAAATGAATGATGTATAAAAAATTAATTCAGCTAAATTGTGATTTTAATATAGTGCAAATAAGAATTTTTTCTACAGTCTCCTCTTGCTTACCATACTTTCTTCACAAAATGTGAGAGGATGCAACATGTTTTGTTGACATGTACGAATTCGGTTAAAATAAAATACGTCTTTTCATCCTTCGGTTTATGGGTTTGATTTTTTCATTTATTGAAAAGCTATTGCCTTACGAACTTTCTCATTTACTACAAAAATTCTTGTGATTGGTCATGGCGAAAGGTCATTACATTAGTCAGCGAGGTTGAAGCTTGGTACCTTTAAGTATTATTTGGTAGGTACCTAATTGTAAGTATCGCAAGAAAATCCAATGAAAATATAACATTGTGAAGAGCTACACTTTTCCATCTATGGGTATGAGGTGACTAATATTGTAAAAATTACGTCATCAAAATTGGGTACAATCTTCATCCAATATGATTCATTTCGGGCTGCCCTAATAAAAAGAAGATACCCAAGTGCATACCTTACCTTAGAATATTATTTATTACTAATCTGAAACGACTATGAATCCAATTTATGATTGATTATTGGATACAAATGACTTTGCATTAAACACTGACATCGCAGATTTCTAGTATATTAACTCTTTACTTATAAAATCAAATATGTTATACGTTGGCATTTGGCATTATTTTATTGCATTTACTTCATTGATAGCACCAACACGGTTTATGTGAAGTTGCACATTTAGTAGTTTAGGCCTTTGCTGCATCCCAATTTCTTTGCTTTGCTCTCTTTCGGTTTTATTTTCGAGATATTTTTAGACTCAGGAAGGAATTGATGATAGAGCAAAAAGTTGGTAATTTTAGTTCGAGTTGAATCGGGTAGCAGACTACTGCGTATGCATTACAAGCAAATCCCGTCATCTTCCCATTCCTTCACCAATTTCCCGAAATACCCGAACCCCGAAATACCAAACTAAAACCTACTCAATTCATAGAATTAGAATGAAAAAAACGACATTAACCCAAGTCTACTGAAATGAAATATGCTTCACAAGCTGTCTCGGAGAATTCATGAATTTGGTATGCAAAATTTTCATTTCCAACTTTTAGTTATGAACTCATTACAACTGAATTCCTTAAATTGCTACTAATGTAAAACTTTACTAATACCCTTGTCTGCCTTTTGACACTTATTTCTGTCCACATTTCAATTCATAAGTCCTTCCTGGATTATGTCCCCAAGCCCTGCAAAAATGCATTCCCTACCAGCACGCATTTACCACCACGACATTTCCTGTCCCTTAAAATTGTCCCTTGCCTCGCATCCATGCATGTTCTAACCTCTCGCCTATTTCATTTGATAGCAGCTGCAACCTAACCTAGGGAAGGGCCAACCCACCCAACCTACAACCAAGGGCACCTCTACCAGGAATGAATAGTTCTTTGTTCTCCAACCCAAGTGAGGTATATAACCCACCACTCACTTATTAGTGGAGGGATTGATATTGATGCATAACTAAATTTTAATACTGCCCGAGTCCAAGTGGTAAAGTAAACCCTACCCAGACTCCAAACTTGGATTGGATTTATACGGGGACAGAAAATTGTTCACCAAGCCAAAAAATAGTTGGCTCTCTCACTTTTCCTCTCCTTTCTTTCGTCGCCAACCCAAAAAGCAAGGCATGGCAAAGCAAACGCAAGCATTTCAAACCTTTGCTCTCCTCCAGTTGGTGTGAGCTATATAAAATACATCCGAACTTGAAGCAAACTCAGCCAACCTTTTTTTATAAAACTGGTTGGTAGTGTTGCTGGGAGGATTCATTACCTTTGTGAGAGAGTTCTCTCCCTTCATAACCTACCAATTTGGTGGGTTTACTTTGCTAATTAGTTGTAATGACTCATAATTTATGACTACTTATAAAATGCGTGGTAGTACGTAATGCTCTTACCCACATCCTGATTAAGATAAAGCCAGGTTCCCAGTAAGATGACATTGCTTTTTCCTCCTTAAAGTAATTCTGCCTCCCTCAAATTTCCACCAAATTGGTGGACAGACCCCATCTGCTACCTTACGTGGGTATTACTCTGGGAGCTAGGATATAGCATCAAACCCCACAACTTGGTTTATGCTACTCTCCACTAGCCAAGTATTCTATCTGCAATATGAGACAGAATATTAATAGTCAATACTCCTCGACTCGGGAATATTGGAGAGGAGCTACAAAAATAATACAGCCATTTCTCCGCTCCTTCCACAATTCTCTGGCTTTATTTTATGGATCCACCACCATTATAAATTACTTGCCCACCCAACAACCATCCACGCTCTAATCTGGCTCCATTTTAAGAATTGTAGTATTTTAACCAGCATCATGCAATTACACAGTATTATATTATTTTACCTTACTTTGTTCTGTCCCAATAAATAAAGTCACTCTCCACCTGGCACCAACTTAAAATAGTTTATCTCTGGGAGGGAGAGTAATTACAGACGGATACATCAGTTACTCACTTGCCTGGACAAAGAGATCCCGGCTAATTGTTACAAATAAATATTGCAACTCGCAACGGAAACAAAGCAAATAAAGCAACGACGACCCGAGTACTTGAAATTAAGAGGTTCTTCCAGTAAGATAGGAATTTAATTGTTTTTTAATGGACGTCTTCCAAACAGAGACACCGTGTGTTTAACCTGCAAATGATAAATGACAAGTTTTGAGATTATTCAACTGACAGTTTAGGTGACGCAGTTCGAAGTCACTTAAGTGAGTATTTTAATTATAAAAGTTAGTCGACACACAAACGACAATGGCTGCAACGACGGAGGGGAGTGACTACGTGAGCCGGAAGGAATTTGAGGAAATGTCAGAAAGACATAAGAAACTCGAGGAAATTGTGTATGAGCAGAATGAACATTTGCAGAGTGTGGCGACGGAAATTTTAGTACATCGGGATTTTCTGCAGAAAAGATTTGGTAAGTTGATTGTTTGACGTTTTTCAAAATTTTGCTAGATTATTCCGTACCTTACATTTGTAGTGGAATGCATTAAACGGAATATGAATGTTGTTCGTTGGTAGGAAAGTTGGGATTGGATATTAATAGCTTGTTTGTTTTCCAGAAAAATTTCTCGAGTACATCCAAGAGCGTGGGGGCGATGTTATTCACACGGAAAATGGAGAACCAGGGCTTTTTATTCCTTTTAATTTGGGGGTGGCTGGGTCAGAGGAAAGAAGATGAGGTAAATTATGATTTTACTATTAGAAATGGGAAACTTTTTAGAATGCTCTTTATCCAATTTTTGTATTCAAACTTCGGGTGGACATGATTTTATTTTGTAATAATTTTGTTTTACCACAGGACGAGAAAAGCCAAGAAGAAGAAACAGAAACGTCACTGGAACCACAAGTGATTATCAACGGGACAATGTCGTTAGCGTCTAACGGCCCAAGTTCAACAAATGGTGTGTCCAAAACCAACGGCCATCAAGTTCGACCTTCTTCTAATCAGCCAAATTCGAGTGGGTTACATTTACGTACATTTAATTTCGTAATAATGCAACTGTGAGACTAACAAAACACAATATTTCAGGTTCCACAAAGATGGTAAATGCTCGAGAACCAGAAACATCTCACGACTCTGAGAATGAAAATGACAACATCAAACTTGAGAACGGGACAAGTAACGGCTATCATGAAGGAACAAATGGAAATAGCTACGATCATGGAAGTGAGGAGGGAGATTTTAATGACGAGGAAGAAGACGACGGAGAGGAAGGACAATACGACAATTATCAATGTACGCAAAAATTTGTTTACTTAATTTAATTATTAAGAGGTCTTTGGGTTTGACTCGGTTGTTTGGAGGAATAAATTTTACAATTTACGATAAACTCCGATCGCGAATTGTTAAGAAATAGGAAACGCATTTAAATACTAATCAATCAAAATACTAATAACTTCTTTATCAACAGATGGATATCAACAAAATTACAACTATCCATTGGCTCAGTTTGGGCATTTCTTAGACGGAGATGCAGAAGGAGACGTTGAAGGACAGAACGACCAGGAGATGGACGGAGATCACGATTCCCTGGAATTTAATGGTCAAGTCTCCTTGTCTTCTTGTAAGTTTGATACTTGCACATAAATACAAGCAATTATAAGGGAAATTACCTATTTCTTCTTTTTAACAGTAACTGGTGGGCCTCGTCGCAGAACTTCCAGCGCGACTCCTGTTGATAACCAGCACGTATGGAATTTACGCTCTATTTTAAAAACGCAAACCGAAGCACTTGATTATCAACTATGATTAATAAGAATGTTTGTTTGTACTGATAAAGGTTTGCAGATATTGTGGAAAAGTTTTTCACTGGAAGCAATCTTGGGTCATTCACGAACGAACGCACACTGGAGAAAAGCCGTACTCTTGCGCGTGTGGCAAAGCATTTTCACAAAAGGTACGCGTCTTGACATTCATGGCTAATTTCTCTGCAGTTTCTACTACAGACCGCTTCATAAGCCTTTTTCCAACTAACTCGTATAAAATATTTAATCCAACTTTTTCTAATTTTTCAGGCAAACATGAACACCCACGCTAAACAGTGCAGCCAAGCGAAAGCTATTCATAATGGGAAAACAAATATTTTTGAAATGAAATGTTCTCTCTGCCCAAAAATGTTCACTTCAAAAAAGGCTCTGGACTCTCACAAGTTGAAAAATCATCCCGGAGTCATCTCTACAAACCTACAAAGCAATAATACTACCGTAATTAATTTGAGCAATGGGAATAACGGACTCAATACTCTTGCCGCTCTGGGACGCGGTGTTGGCGCTGTTGGCTCCAATGGACCCGCCATCCTTCGACATAATCGACCCGCCTCTTTAATCCAAAATAATACTCAGCAAGATCATTTAGGAGGAGGTAGTGGGGAACAATCTCAAATGGCGAAAACACTCGCTCGATACATTGCGAGTCAGCAGCATATAACAGAACAAATGGGAGGACCCGGAGGAAGCAGTGCCAGTGGGAGTGAGGAAGGGGACGGCGATGGTTATGAAGAAGGCCAAGATGGAGAGGATGAAGGTAAATTTTGCTTAATTATCTGAAAAATTATGTACTAAAATTTGATTACTTGCAGGAATGGAAGGCCTTCCTGACGGAGTCTATCCACCTGGGAAAGCGAAACACTGTCGATGGTGTAACAAATTTTTCAGTCGAAAAACATCACTCAAAATCCGTAAGTGATCGTGATTTGACTTTGACAAAATTAATTTACAACTAAAGCTTGTGCTTAATATGTATATTTTATTATAATAGATGAAAGAGTTCACACCGGGGAACGCCCATACGGTAAGAATTCGTCCGACATTTTTTAGTACTTATAAAATTACAAACTAAATTGTTTCTTTTCTCCGCAGCCTGCGGCTTCTGCGGTAAAACCTTCACTCAAAAAGGCAGCGTCAAACTTCATTGTCAACGCGTTCATAATTCGGGCCCTCTGACATACCCTGCAAATTAGTTTGTAATTAGTGTAGTGAAAATGACTTCAGCTGTAACGAATCAACAATAGGCGAGGCGGAATGATAAGGTTTGCATTTCTTCAGAGGTCATATCCCAGTGGGAATTAACCAATGATCTGATTATTAATGAGTAGGGAGGGAAATTAAACTAGGACTAATTACCAATTAATTGGATTAGTAACTTCTCTGGGAAGGTGGCTGGATTTTAGTGAAGCATGCCAACCTTTATCTCTATTCTTGGCCTTTATTCGTATAACCATTTATCGCCTGCATTGTAATGTTTCATTTCCCATTTTTTTTAAATTTAGGGATCCTTTACAACTTCCCTGAAATTGTCGTTCAAATTTAATCCGAAGCATTTAATAACGATATTATTCTTATTGTTAAATTCATAACGCTCTCCATCTCCCAAGAAAGATGCAACATGTTGAGACTAATAACTTAGTAGTAGTCTAGTTTTAAGTGAAACCGAATAATGCAACTAATTACGTGAAAAATTTTGTATTTATAGATTAATATTAGTTAGGATAAACAGTAGGACCGTAAACTAAATCTCTGAAACAGGAATGAATCTACTTACTGATGGATAGGAAGACGTTGTATAAAAATAATCGAATCAAATCACAAACGAGTTGAAATGAGATTTTTAATGGACATTTACAAATGTAGATATTAGTTGCTAATTAATGGAAGGAATAAGTAACAGTAACAGGCAGCATTTAATAAGATAAATGGCAACTAACATACACAACATTGGTACTGACCGGCATAGGAATTTGTAACTGTATTATTTGTTTGGTATTATTATTTTATTAAATATTACATAAACGTTACCATCTCTTAATCCGGCCGGAATTTAGTTATAACCAGAAATCAACCTCATAGGCCATTGTAAACGTAAAAAAAGTTGTGTGAAAACTATTCATTCAAACAAGACTAATATTTTACTGGTCTCTTATGATTTTCAGTTTTAGTAATGTGTGGATTTTTATAAATATTTACATAGTTCTCTGTCAGCCTGCCATTTAGCATGTAGTAACATTCGTTTTTTTTACTTTAAACATATTTCTTATCAATCTGCAGTTTTGTATTGAAACAATATTAACACGACTATCTCTCTGGTTTTGTGTGATGTTCTTGATTTTATGGTATTACTTTTTAGTTTCATTTTCAAAATGAAATGAAAGAATCTCTCTTATTTATTACCCACTACTTACCCTGTCAGTGTCAGGAGCTGTAAAGTAAAATGGTATTAATTACTACTTAACTTGGTAACTCAAAGAATGCATTTATAATTCTTATTCATTTTTTTAAATCGTAAATAATTATGATATTTAGTGATAGTTCTTAATTTACTAACTTTTTTTATTTCATTATAATTATAAATTGTGTTATTACGTGTTCGCGTACCCCTTGATTTAATCTTATTCTTAGAAAATCATGGTCTCTCTTGTGTTTTGTTGTCTTTTAATATTTTTGTTATTAGTTTAGTCATGATAACATTTTTCAGGAATGAAAATATACCTCGAGAAAATTGAAACTATAAATATGCATTTGAGCACAATCAACAAATTATTTACCCAAAATCCAACCCAGTTAATTTTTATTATACCAAATATTTCTAAAATTATCCCCAAAATTTAGCCAACATCATCTCCAAAACCGGGTTTCCACCCAGGTTAAGAATTTCTCGAGCAATTTCCGTCTTGAGCTGAACCAACCGTTCCTTGGTGTATGTGATGGCCCCACTTTCCTTCAAAATTTGGAAAGCCTCCTCCTTCAGGGCGTTGTTGGTTGTCTTCATTCGTAAAATGGTTCCAAGTCGTGCCCTCTTTTCCAAGGAGTAACTCCGTTTGTTGAGTGCATGGACAACTGGAAAGGAAAGTTTGCCCTCGGAAATATCCTCACAATATCCTTTTGTGTCTTTATACTCTGATGAGATAAGATTCATTAAATCATCCCGGATCTGGAAGCAAAGTCCCATTAACTGGGTGAGTCGGGTGGGGTCAATAGCTGCAACTCCGGATTTGGTACTTCGATCTCGGAGCAATTCAATGAGAAGGAGGAACAGTCCGGATGTTTCTGTGGATTGGAATTTATTATTTTGTGCAAAAGAGTTTAGAATTAAGTTATTTCAAATTATTAAGGACCACAAACTTTTGACGATGACTTCCTGATATTCTTTCTCCGTTGGGAGGGATGCCGACAGACCAGAAATAAGACGGTTGTGTCCTTCATTCCAACCGTTTTTATTGCTTGTTAGAACTTTGGCCCCATCTACGGCTTCAAATGTTGGAATATCGTTTTCATTTTCCTCGTTAAGGGATTGAAATTGGTGACAGTCTCTCCAGTATAGTTCCATCCCTTGACCTAAAAAGTAATGCCAAGAATGATAAGATGATAAGACTGAATTCAGGTAGGTCAAAGGTAGAAATCTAAATAAGGAGTCAACTATACCATGATGTAAGCTGATCATTTGCTCAGTGAATATCTTTACGGCCTATTGGGGGCAGTTATTGAAAGAAAAGGTTAGACTTGATAATTTGTCAATATTTAACACCATATTATGTTGACAATAATTTGCTAACCTGAAAACTTCCAAACTCTAAAATAGTTTTGA
>JAAXNX010001132.1:0-19873 GCA_036491905.1 Folsomia manolachei
CCTTATGTATGGTTTATTTAAATTCAGCTTTTGAATGACCTTTGATTGTCGGCCAAGCACTCAAAATCAGTATTTGTCGCCAGAGATGAGAGAGATGGGAGCAAAAACGTTTGAAATGCCTTCTAATGTTTAAGATTCACCAAATACTTTAATGTCACAGAAAATTCAGAATTTGAATAAGTATGTGGTTCATCAAATTCATCAAAGTGAAAGTTTCAAAAACAAATAATTGTTTCTTATAAACTGTTTCTAAACATTAAAATGTATTTTCTTGATACTTAAAAAAAATGAAGCAACACAAGTTTCCATGCTTTGGGTTCTGATCTTCTGGCATGGCGAAAGAAAAAATGCTGGGTCTGAGTTTGACGTTTTTAGTGTTTTCGATTTTTGACAACTCAAAGAATGTTATTTTTGAGGACTAAGGCAGCATACTGAAAAGGACATTGGACATTTTCATATTCGAGAAAGCGTCATAAAGGTGGTCGATGGCTGTAAGCTATAAGACCATGAATTCGCGAATATCAGTAACTGGTTGACCCGCTTTGTTAGTGCGTCAAGTTACTTTCAGGCCGTCAACCGTATGAAAAATGGTTCAAAGAAGACATATATGAAAAAATAGTTCGTCGTATTTTCCTTCTTTTGAGTAAAAAATTGATCACGGAAGGATGTGGTGACATGACAAGAAGGAAATAAAATGGTTGGATGCGTAAGCAGTAAAAGTAGGAGAAGCTGTGTTTGCAAACACGAAACCTAACATATGGCTAACAACCATGGGCAGAATGAATTTTTTACTTAAGTATTTCAATGGCAGGTTTTTAGGACACGGTTTTAACATATGCACATTCCAGTAAAACTGATACTTGAAAGGTTTCCATCATGCTTTTCCACTTTTTAGCCCGAGTCAAACTACGCAAAAGCGGCTTCATTTAAGATTACTGATAGATTGACAATGTCATCGCGAAATTTGTAAGTTGGAGAAAGTTCCGTGGACCGTTGACCATTGGTGATTGGAATAATGTTTCGAGCTACGTAGACTCGTGTGTCCAGGTTATAAGTTCATTCTGAGAGATAAGACATCTTAAGCATCTGCAATATGAACCTGAAGTTATTGATTTGTTGAGTAAAGATAATAAATGACTTTGTGTTTGAGCTCCAATGAAGTGAAAGCAACTTCCTTCCATTTGCTGACTGAATGTACGAATCGAGTTAAAAAAACCCAATGTTGAGTGTTCAACCATTTTACTCTAGCTTCTTTTCTCCACTGACACATGACCTACTAAACAATTTCAAAGAATAGAATTCCATTTCACGTTTTTCTAACAGCACGTGTGATTGACAAGTTTATTCGTACTCTTAAACAACAATTCAGTCTGGGAGGTTAGAAAACAAATTTTAAAAAGAATGGTAGCGAGGTTAACATGAGTGGCAGAATTTTTTTGCTTGTAATGCAAAATTGATATTTCTGTATTTATGACAAGGCCTTTGCAAAACTTTCAGAACAGATCACCTAAAAAATCAATTTAACTCTGTGCCTAAAATTACAATAGCATTTATTGTAGTGTTGATGCAGTATATGAGTGACAGATGCCTATGGCGTCCTTCCCTGTCTAAGTTCTAATATCTTTATTTTCTGGCTGACAGTTCAATTCATCGGACGTTGTTCATTGCTATGTTGCCTGTGGTTGGTGACAATATGGTTGATTGCTTTCTCCCTGAAAACGCTTAAAGCGACACAAGTTCTTGCACTTTTTGCAACGACGACTTCCTTCCTTTATTTACTTTCTTGGGTGAGTCATTTTGTATTTTGCTTTTGGTCAACAAAGTTGACCCTCTGGGGACAGATGTGACAAAATAATGTAATAATATTCGACTTGGTTTTTGTAATAGGTTGTCCTTCACCAGCAGTTTGTTGGTCTCAGGGTAAGAGCAAAGTTTCCTTTTCCTGTCACACAAACCGTTTCCTCTTGATCTCTTTGAACACAAACCAAATCAGATCAAAGGTAACGGAGGTAAGAGATTTAAGTAAGCGAATGCTTTCTCTTTTCCTTTTTCAGATTCTGGCTGTGATTTTAAGCAATATGGGCATTGCATTATTTGCTTATATGGATGGATATGCTTATAAGTCAACAACAATAGTGGGTGTAATACTAGCGGCAGCCTCAGCCGCGACTTTTGCTGTGTTTAAGGTAAGATACATTTTTAATATTAATATTGTATTTCCACTTTTTCTCGCTATTTCAATTGCATAAAACAATAAATATCAAATGTACGAGAAATCTGAATAACGGAGAATATTTAGAATATATCAAATAGTGTTTATATATCAACACAATGGACATAGTTTTGCAATAATGTTTCCCATCTGACAAAACTTGCGAGAAGACAGATCGCACTTCATTTGCATTCAACGTTGTTCAGCATGTTCCTGTTCCTGTCAAACTCAAATTTCAGTCAACTCAACAAAACACGAAAATGATGTTGCCAACAAATACAGATGAGATTCTTTGGATTTGGGTTGCTAGAATAACAAATCCTCCTTGCCCACAATTGTTCATATGTCTGCATTAAAGTCTACTCTTTGAAACATATATTCAGTCAACCTACCCATTTTCAAAGTGCACCCAAAGCACCATGTTTTATATTCATCGTCGCTTTCATAATCTACGTGATATTTTGTTGAGCTATTCACGGGAAGATGTATCTATTTCTCATAGTGTAGCAGCTGCATCAGGAGAAATTTCTTGTTTCTTAAATAGTAAATTCCTGCTAAGTAGGTGGTCTTCCTTCCAGTAAAATTGCTACCGTCAGCACTGACTACCAAAGCATCTCAAGACATTGAAGGATATCTAGGAAGGATAGAATAAGGTCAATCCGACCCCACCCAGTCCTAAAGAAGTAGGAAGAAAAAGAGGAAGAATGGTAGATTTCAGCTGGGACTGATGATGATGATGGGGATGAAACAGGAGAAAGAAAGTTGGAAACACCAATAATTTATGACCCCCATTCCTCCGATTTTCAAAACTACGTATAACACGTTCTACTATTTCTTCTGCCAGTTTGGATCTTGACTGAAATGTATGTGCAAAATGATTTATGTGCTAATTTCCTCCTGGGGTGTACTTAAGTATATGGAAAGGGATTCTTTCGTTACTCAACTTTTGGTATCTTTTTAGTATAGTTTTTTTTATTTCCCACATTGGCTCATTTCATTTGCACATATCAGAAATTCAATTAAATAAATATAGCAGGCGCATATTACCATCTGTCAATAACTTCCATTGGTTGCATGACTTTGACAAACGTATTAACTATAATGATTCCATTAACACATTTGTTAGGAATTAAAAACAAATGCAAAAATCATTGTTATGTGATTTCACTTGCCAAATGGTCACATCCAGGATTTTATTCAATGTATGTGTATTTTGATAAAAAACAAGAAAGCCAGAAAAAAATCGGCACAAGAATTTTGGAAGTAACCTATAACACAAAAAAAAATTTACGGTGCATGAACAGAAAATAAATTGAACCGCAGAGACATGTATTCTGGTAGCCATCAATTTAACCCGCTCCAATCATATCATATCTACCAAACTAGAATATAAAACGGGAGGATCGGATTCAAATCCGGAGTAAAATGTAAATCATGCAATTTCTGGCACCATATGAAGTTAGTTTCTTCCATCTTGAAGAAAGCAGAGTTTCTTTGGTGGAGTGATAAATTATAGCGGTGAACAGTATCGAATTTTATTTATTTCGTTTTCTGACTTTCTCTACACACCACGAAAACTTCAGCGTCGGGTTTCTCCTCTCGTGTCATGTATCGTCCTACGATCTGAAGTCGTTTTCATTTAAATAAGCAATTTCTCTCTTGGCACGGTCATTAACTGGGAACGAGTATACTAACGGACACAAAAAACGATACCAGTGCATGCATATTATGGGACTGTGACTCGAGTAATAAAATGTTTAATAGGTGAATGGCGAAATCAGATAGGTAGCAATTGGCAAAAGACTCCAATTTAATACGACGGTATTTTATTAATTTTATGAAATTTATTGGATAGAAATTCTGTAACCATCCTGTCGTCTTAAAGATAATATCGGCTCTTGAAAAGTTTCGCTTAAAAACAATAAAGTGTTTAACTGATTAATACAAGGTTCTAGTTTTCCCTTCTCTGAACATGCTTTATTTGAATCGTGCTATGTGTAAAACATGACGTGTTTCATTTTTTTAGGTGAGCTTGAAGAAATCTTTTGGTTTTGGAGCTACAATATCACAAGCAAGTCGCCCTTATCTTTTCCGTCGTTGGGATCATCTCGATCGTGGTGTTATGGCCGATATTTGTCACACTCTACTTTGCTGGACTTGAACTTATCCTCTGGTCATACGTCCCTTGGGAACTTATCCTCTGTGCCGGAGGATCTTTTCTCCGTAAGTCGAAAATTAACTCTAGAAGCGAATCGAAAGAGTAAAATTACACCGACATACGTGGTCGGGTAGAGACTGTCTTTGGGTTAGAAACTATTGGATTTTCCCTTAAGAGCAGTTTACTTCCTCCGGCTCTTTCTCCATTTCATCCTTTGAGCTTTCGTTAAGACTCTTAATGCCCAATCCCAACTCTTTGCCTGCAACAAATAATAGCATCATTCATATCAAGACACTGCGATAACGTGGTGATGCAATACTTATAGATACACTCATTAGTTAGTAGAACGGATATTTAGTGGGATGAGTACAAAAGTAGCCAGCAACCTATTTCAACGACCAATTCGATATTTCCCAAATACCTTTCCGCTTCTTTGATCTCAATCTTCATGAGAAACCAACAACATCAAAGGTTTTTTCCATTACGGGAGGCAAATGGTTTTTATTGAATCAATCAATACTTGATTCGTTGATTCGAGCTGGCTAAAGTGTACCTCAATGCTATTCAGGAAGCATTATTCAGGAAGCATTATTTCAATGATGCCACATACTTTCCTGGTGCCATTTCAAAACATCAAGACTCTTGCTTCATTTAGTATTTGATATTTTTACACCTGTTTTTTTAAATATTATAACTTCAATCCCACCTTCCCGAGTCATGTATTCTCTTACTACGCTGGTGTTAGTTTTACCTCATCCATCAGTTTACTATTTCAGCGTCATCTCAAACCACGCAAAACATTTTTATATTGTTTTTCATTCAAATAGAAAGGTTCAAAGCAAAATGGTACAAAAAATGGTAACACTCAACAACACACCCACCGGCACCCTCGCCGTCAGTCACTCAGTCAATCCGGGGAAAGTGAGCGAGTGAAAAAGTAACTAAGCCACTGACACCAAGATCAACCATTCCTAAATATAGAAAAAGAAAGCTAGGAAAGCCGCCTTTCTTCACTTTCACTTATTTTGCTCGAGTTAAGTTTAATTTGCTAAAGAAAGCGATGCGGAAGAGTACCGCACCAAGTATTGTACCGTACCACATATTCCTTGAAATAGTGCAGTATGCAGTATGCAGTAGTACGATACGGCATTGAGAGTTCTAGTTTCCAGTATTTCTCTACCCTTCGGAATACTAATCACCTCCGAACCACTATCCTTATATCTGCATTCTTCTCGCATCACTGTGCAGTACATCAACATGAAAGGGAGCTCTGGCATGTACAGCACTTGATATGTTATCCATCTCAAATCCACACTAATGGGTTGCGGTGAAGTGTGGTTTAGTTGTCTTCGTAGTGCAATGAAGAAGGAAGTCAAGTCAGTGAAGGGGGAAAGGAACCAGATTTCTCTAGCTTGTGGTCTCATCCTTTCTTTCCTGGCTCCTTTTTCTTTTTTCTTTTTCTTTGGTTCTGGCTGAATCTGCCTCGTTCAGTATTCTGTGGCAGCAAACTTGTTTTTAAAACCACAATGCTCCAACTTTGCTCCATACATAAATAAATGAATCAACATTAGAATAGACTGTTTGATGGGAGAACTAGAGTTTGAAGACTTGATAGATTTACGACTCCCAACACAATTTGAAAAGTTGAAAAATGTTATTTATTATTTTTAGTCAGTCTGGAGAAAAGAACCTTGCTCTCATTTCTGGGGGCAGAATACTGCACTGGGTAGAACAATCTCATTTTCTCTAACATCGTTTAGACAATTGTTTCTTGCTTTAAAATGCAAAATAGAGTCTTTAACGGATCCAGGATGTTGGAGAAAGTTGAATACGAAAATCATAGGCCTCGCTAAGCGAGGATAAAGCTTGATCCCAGTTCTAAGCCAATTTGTAAATCTGTTGGCCCTAATCTCAGTGGATAATCTATTCTGTTTTGGTCCCTGTTTGCTGAAATAAAGTGGAGCAGAGCACAGCACAATGACAATCTGCATGATAATGTCCTGTATTGCATTGTTCTGTTTTTGGCAAAACGCTATGGGTTAAATGGGTTGGATCAGGATGAAGAACAGAATTTCCCAATTTTAACCTTAACGTGAAGTTATGGGACTTACTTCAAAGTAGGGAAAGCATATTTGCATTAAAGGAAAAGCAGCCAAAACTTTCAAAAAAGTAGAAAAACGTGTTCGACTGTTATTGAAGCTGTCTTAGCACTAAAAGCTGTCTAATTATCCATATGTGCTGCCCGTTATATCTGCAACTTTTGATTGGTTTGATATTTTTTGTTACCGAGTATCTAACATTTGAGGTTCCAAGCTATTGGGTTTGGTTGAAAGTTCAACCGTTTACCACCTAGGTCACAGGTCACCATATATCCAAAGATCAGCGTAAAAAAGTTAGCATAAGTCAAGTGGGTATGGTAGGAAAACTAGTCTGTTCGAATAGTAAATGACAGCGACCCACTTCCCTTGATGTGGGGAAGCGCCCCACACTTTTGTTAATGATTTCATAAATGAGTCATTGTGAATCGCTTTACAGCTAACCACACCCCAAATCTAAAGTTAGGAAATGTTAAGGTTTAAACAAAACTTTGATCATGATGAGCATATTCATAGCATGTTTCTTGCTGACAAGTCTTAGATGTTGACGCTATTCCTTGGGTCTGTACTTGACAAATTTAATTTCTCTTGGACTTCGTTTAGTGGTAGCTATGCTGGATTCTTTTGGGGTGACGTGTACATTCGAATTTTTCATCACCATCGGACTCCTCATGGCCATTCCTTTTTCAGCAGGTGAGTTCAGTTAAATTGAGTTTTCACTGCCCTTTGTTAATAATGTAAAAGCATCCAACCTTTATAACTCCTCACTTCGCATGTTCACTGGCTGTAGGTTAAAAAAGGCAATTATTCATAGGACACGGATGGGGTTTAAAAAATTGCACTGCCGAGGAAAACATGTCATTTCTCAAACTCAAAAAAAGTTGTGAATTGTTGGTTGCAGTCCTGGACTATCATCTGTACCATCATGACTTTGACGGGATGTGTCTCGCTGGAATGATAACAATCGGAGTGGGTTTCGTAATAGTAATGCTTCCCCCGGACTGGCCCAGTTATATAACTATCCTCATACGGTATGCATACCGAAGTATTTCTCCGTCTGTTCAAACAAGACAAAGCCAAAACAGGGTTAATAATAATTCGTAGTAAGAAATGGTTGAGGCGTTGTATCAAATTCTTTCTCGATATTCCGATTTTCTGACACTACTCATTCAAGATAGCAACCTTATAATTCAATAACTGCTCGATCTCACAGTATTTTTCTGGTATCTCAATCAAAATACCAGTGTAGTGGAAAAATACAAAGTATTCGGTCTAGTTCCTAATATTCAGCCAAAATATACCATGTGTTGGGTTGCGTAGTCGCTTTAAAAAATACAATATAGAATACTTTCATTGTCCCAATAGTTGATGACTTTCTCCTTAGTCTTTCTTTCATTCAGAACCCATTAACATTTATTGAAGTTAAAGAAACTTTGGCTCAAAAATTTCTTTGCGTGACGCTGCAATCAATAAGATAGAGGTTGCACGGTCGATTCGGTATATTTTATTCATCTTTTAGTGAAAGTTTAAATGTCATGACGTGTCAGTAACTCATCAATCCAAACCCTTTAATTTGAAAGCTAAAATGAACTGGTTCATGATGTTCTATTAATACTTTGCAGTAACAATGTTTTTCCATTACTGCAATACTTAATCTACTTTGGCTTCCTTCCCAGAAAAGCGATTACACAACCAAACCATGACTATATGATGTACTTAAAAAATGCCTCAAAGTTAAACAAAATATACTTATTAGGAAGAAAAACTTTTAACGAGATTCTTCACAAAAGACAAACCTACTCAAATAGTGAGAGGAAAAATAATAACAATCTTTGCAAAACATTTTTCCTGTTCCCACTAGGGACTTATTCCAAGTTCAATAATAAAAATTTAGAAAAAAGCTAGTAACCTGTGGTCTTAAACCCGATCTTTTTAGCAAAGGATACTGTTGCGGTAAAATAATAGTTTTAGCAGAAATGTTGAAACGTCTGAATTTTCTCGCTCAACAACTTTTAATCCTTACTCTCACAATCAAGTCATTACTAAGATTATTGCAGTACTGTTGAAAAGACGTTTCTTCTCTTTCCTATTTTCCATCTTACAAATTTTGTTATCCGGGAAAAAAAATTGTGTCGAATATTTTAAATTTTCTGACACGTCTCCAGTTCTTTTCCCGTGATGAAATTATTATTGCAATTAGTACACAAAAAATAATCGCCATCAAAAGTATTACGTTTTGTAAGCAACTGTGACAATGAATAAGTGCAACCTACCTCAATACCATTTGCTAGTTTGTAGTAAACTGTTTGTAGATAATCAGTGAGTTGAATTTTGGGTATTGCAATGTTGTTTTGATATGAGATGATGGTGATGAGCAGATTAGTTGAATAGAACAAAACAGTTTAGTTTAGTCTATAGTTGTGATGTAATTTGTATTGTTGTAACCGTATTGTTCAATGATTGTTTATTCTTTTGTGTTTTGTCTCTGTGTGGTGTTTGCAAACAAACAAACTAAAGACGAATTCGTGGACCATCTGAAGAAAAGCACCCAGAGCCCGTTCATTCCGCAATGCCTCGCCTTAGTCGTGCAAACTGTCTCGAAAATTACCTTGTCAATCCTTCTCCTCATTCCAATTCCGCTATTTCCGTGGGATCTGCCCACCACTCCCATCCTCACCATCCCCACCCCCAACAACAAAGTCATATCAACAACAATTACACAACAACTCAACACCTGAACCACCGTCAGTCAATTTCAAACCCTTCCACAGCAAATATTGCTAATCATCAATATTTTTAGTGTCAGTGAGACAGTCAGTTAGGCTCAGACAGGGTGACGGATGAACAATGACGAACATAATGTGTCTTAAGTTACTTTACGGCCTTTTTTGCATTACATCAAGAGATTGATCTTTATATTTTAACGCGTGTGGAGTTTTCACATGCACGGGATTCGATTACAATGTATGATGTGATCAGTGAGGATTCTAAAATTTCTCGGTACATATATTAATGGCCTACTATATTAAGCAGTATAATAGGCTTTATCCATGATTTAAATTCAAAGCAACTGCCAGCTGTCGAAAATAACCATTAATAGGATATGATATCTAATGATCAATTGGAAAGGAAAACCAAGAAACTTATTAGTTTTAGTTTCAACTGATGATCATTTTATCCCTAAATAATGGTTTAATTGAACCATAGAATATTACATGAAGAATACATACTATATTTACCTGCTATGTCTTACCCAAGTACCTTATAGAGAAAGTTTGTAACTCTGAACTTGGATCCTTGCTCATACTCCGATTCGGATTAAGTCTCTCTCGTAGCCTTTCTCTTTCTGAGTCATCTACCAAACAAAAACCACATTTCAATGACAGGATCATGTTTCAGTCCCAACTTTTCATTCCATATTTTAAACACAATCGGTTCCGATTTGTTTGAAGTCGCCTTAAAGCCTTTGATCCGACCATTTCCATAACTGGGAAATTGAAGGTGACAGTCTATTTGTATCTGTCAGAAAAAAAGCGACATACATTTTGAAAAAATTTATGGAATCAATCAGATTTCCTATAAGAAAAATGTGAGAACCACCAATTCCTATCAAATCCAAAATTGAAAGTTAGTTGACATTTATTTACTTAATTTCTCGATTATACATGGAGTACCTGCGTCTTAATACAGGCAAAAAAATAGTGAGCTCAATCATTGACCTGGACTTACAAGTTAAAACAGTTCTTGTAGAATACGAATCCCGTTCTTAAATCATTGTATTACAGGATCTGGAAACTGGCTCAATAATAGAAAGCATTCTGTAAAAAATATAATCAGCCTCTGCAAAACTATACCACACTATTTTAAAATTATCTATCTCACTACACTTCGTATAGGTTAGTATTTTTTAAAATCAAGATAAAGATAACATTGGGGTTCATAAGTACATTGATACAGCATATGAGATAAGTCTATTATCCAATAGTTTGACACTTAAATACAAGGAATCCACAAACACAGTTCATGTCACAACCAACACGACAGACTATTACTACTAACAAGACAATTTAAGAGTTACTAGCTTTTTCTTTTGTTCACTCCATTCATTTTCATCCTCTTTAATCCCAACAATATATCTGTCAAACACCCCTAAAATACGAGCATTTTTTATTTCCAATTTCCAAAATCGTGTTGATTAGTCCTCAAACCATCGAACACAATATTTTCCTGTCTGGCATTTGTGCAGACTATTCCTGCAGTGGAGAGAAAAAGAAAGCTACGACATGATGCCAGTGCAGTGGATCTATTTCCTGTCAGTGACAATTTAAGAATCAATGTGAGTGCGACTATCTGTACTCTTTTATTGCAACTTCCACTTTGAGATGAAAAAATATTTAATCCAACCATATTTAGGCATCCCTACTTTCTGCATTTCTAAATTTTCAATATTTAATAACACGAGTAACTCAATAACCAAACCACAAATCAGATTCACTCTTCTTTTAATTTGGTAATTACTCACTCACCTCTTGCAATCTGTCACATTTTTGCACTCACCCAATCACCACACCACTAATTTAAAAATTCACCTTTTTCTCACGCCACATTACTCAAATATATGTGCCACCACTCACCTTATATGCACTCAAATCGTTCTCTGCCCAAAAGCTATGTACATATTTTCCCCAGTCCCAATCCAGCCGATTCACCATTTTTAATTGATCAATTTTGTTTTTGCTTCGTAGATAGTGCCACGTTTTGAATTTGAGTAGATTTGTGATGCCGCAAATGTAGGAGTAACAGCTCATAAAAGGAAACATATAATTCAATAGATTATGTATTACTGACTTAATGATTATAAAATTTTTTTGAGTTGCACACTTCCTGTCTGATTTAGAACTGATACGAACTATTTTGGTCTATTGGATTACTTAATTTATAAGTAGGAGTTGGTATTAGATTAATTAAATATCAGCAAATAATGATAGTGGTGCTATGTATAACGGCACTCATTGATATTATATTGTGTTTACAAAAGTTACATCATATTGCATCGGTCATGAATTTCATTTGAAAACCCAACATCATGTCATTAATTAAATTATAGAGCATGCTTCATCCCTGAATTTCATTAAGGTTCCACTAGACAAGAATATTAACAAGAATATTAAAGTTTTTTATACAGTCAAATTAAAAATTCATGCTGGGATTGCTTACCAATATTTTGTTACTATCCCGTATTATTTTATTGAATTTTTTACTGGGACAGAATTCAGAAAACGTTGGAATCTAACAATCTGAAAAAATAACAAACTATTAAATGAAACAAAATAACTGCACAATATTTCATTGTTAACCTTTTTAAAGAATTTAGATTTAACCTCGATTCAACCACCCACTCTCATGCAAACCAATGTACAAAATACACTGCAACTAATCAAAGTGACAAGTATTCAATGCAATTTGCAACTTTAACAAGAAAACGCCCTGACTAACGAACAAAGTATTAAACCCAACTCTCTCTCTCTTCTGTACTGATACTGACCAATATTATATCTGTAGCTGTCACTGCAACACCTTAACATAACCCAGTTGTCAATTAAACGGACCCGAACCACTGAACTCTGACCTGTGGTGACTCTCACTTATAACTAAATTTAAGCTTATCACCTCCTAATCTTTTTCTCATCCAATATCCTGAATGATCAAATTTTTCTAAACTGTACTCCTCCCTACCACCCACTATCTGTACGGCACCATGCACAACTATCGCAAAGCAATGCATCCAAGTCATCAAATTTTTTTAGTAAAGTTTGTGCACCTTAATAATGCGAAACATTATTTCCGGTCTAATGAAAGAAAGTGTTCCGGACTGGGCTCACAAACTTCGTGTAAAGTATTGGTCTCATACTCGTAATAATTAACTAAATATTTTTCACATAACAACTAACTTTATTTGACTTGCGAGCTTAAATTCATTGTATTTATTGTGCCTACCAGCATTGAGGAAACTCTGCCACGTCAGTGGAGATGGAAAAGTATGTGCAAAAACGATTTTTCAAAGTTTCACTTTTCAATTATTACTATTACTTTTTTTACATATTCACGTTGTCCTTATACGTACGTGGCACGTGCACGAGTCAATGCTGGAGGGGCAACTCATTTAAATAAACTAAAATAAATTAGTGTACCATACTTTAAATCCAATTTATAATTCTGTTTCAAATTCTAAACTAGTACCAGCAAGAAATCATCAAGGCCAGAGCGCATATTTACTCGTATTGGAATGAGTGTATGGACGTTTGGTGCCATGAAGGTTTAATCTAGTTGTGTCTTTTTAAACAACTACCGTACTTGTTAATAATTGTAAACTCTTATTACAATGAATAATGTTAATATGAAGATTTACATGCTATTTGTCTATTTCGTGTATGGAGGAAGTATGAATAAACAGACTTTCTCTATTTAATGTATGACATCTAAGCAATGTTATTACATCAGGATTATCCTGACTGAAAGAATAGGAAGCATACGTCGAATAGAAAGTTTTCGTGTAATTTCTTAAAGCTGCAATTTCCCCGACAATACATTTGTGCAGACATTTGCAAGGAATGGTGTGGTGAAAGTATCATCAATCTAATACTCCCTATAAAATCCGACTACTATTGTTTAGTGCCGGGATAAACGAAAACCTTTTCTTATAAACTTACCCACCATATTCGATAAACTATATGTACCTCTGCCATCATGAAGCATAATGTTGATCGTTGAAATCCCTCTGCAATTTATAACTTTGTCCGAAACGTTGGCCTAAAGGGGCCAGTGCTGCTTATAAATAATTCAAAGTCTATTTCCTCCCATGTTGTAGTAAAAGTGTAAGCAAACATGGATTGGATTACTTGTCCATATGCCACATGAGTATTCACTGGAATATAAGCACAGTAAAAATATTCTTGACTACTTTCACCGATCCTGTAGGTAGCAAATACACAGTATTGTCACAAGACAAAGCCTTGCCATGTAGGATTTGTGGTTACAATTCGTAATTGACCACATGTAACCAACAACCAATGTGTGTTTACGGATGCACATAAAATAATATATTTCTATACAGGTGCACATAACGATGTCATCAAAAAACAAAAGAGGTGTATATTTAACTTCTTATAAATGTTTTGTATTTCATCAACCACTCCAAGCAATTATCAGACAATAGGAATAAAAATATTTCTGCTTTCACTTATAATAGTACTTTATTAATTTACAGCTAAAAGATTAATTAATTTAGTTAAAATAGTTTAACTTAAGAAATAAAAAACCAACCTCAGCATGCTGGTGGTTGATTATTAAATTTAAAAAAATAATTATTTTTCTACTTTCTTTTACATCCTCAACCTTTATCCACAATCCTCCTCAAACAAAAAAAGCTTGCAAGAAAGCTTGCTCGCTACTTCTCGTCTCTCTTTCTTCTGCTTCGCTTTTCTTGGCAAACTAACTGATTTAAGGGGAAAGTTTGTTGAAGCGAATAATTAAATCACTTACTTCACGCAAAGTGTAGCAGTAACAGCATGGCTCCGCTTTTTTGGAATAAAAAACTTGCTTAAGTATATTCGTACATTGTTAAAGTTTTATGTAATGCATAGTAAGTTGTTAATGATTGACTACAATTCAGTTTGTCGCATGCTTGCTGTTCTGAATCCAATTTTGTTTCCAGCTATGATGAGAATGAAAGCCTTTGAGTTGCATGTACTCCAACTAATTTCGACATTACTAACAACTTGATAAAACTACTTTTTTCCTACTTTCCAAAAAATCTGGATTTTTAAACTTTTAAATTATAATAAAACTAATTGCATTTTTTAATTAACACGACAAATAACAAATTAAGAAAGCACCAAAGTAAGATCTGCTGGAATGTTCAGTTTACCAAATTGATAATTATTTGCCTGTAAAATTAACTTTCTCCAGGTGTTTGGCATCGATTGAAGGATAATTCAAGATGGGGAAAGAATCGAAACCATCCAAGTCCTAAGGAACCCATTGACCGGAGAACAGGAGCCATACGGAGTCATCTGAGGGATCGAGCTGGCTTGGTGAGATAAATGAATGTGAACCCCGCACAGTCTCACGCCGACGGTCTTAACACAAATCATCATGAAGGGCATAATATAACATTCTATCAAACCACAGCATTAATTGTATCTCTTTTGTGTCTCAAATTGATAACTAGTTTTCAAAAGTCAAATGGAAAATGGGAAACAATAATAGGATTAAATAAAAGACAATACAAAAGTGAAATAAGTAGACATTCCCATCAAGTGCTCGAATCCAATAGTCTTTAAGTACGAAAAAAATCTCAAGCAACTTTGCTTTTAGTAAAAGGTTTCTAAGCATATTACTTTTGTTGAAAATCTATACTGGTCCTTTGATTATTTTGCTAAATTGTGATCTTATCCCAGAAGAAATACAACAAAAAGTGAATGCCATTTAAATATCTACCTGAAATGACAACAATTTAAGGATACAATATTTTATATCTACAGACCTACTTGAATAGATTAGTTATAACTTATAACTTATAAGTCACCACAAACTTTCACGAATTAGTAACCAACTCTGCCAACAAAACCTATTCCGCCTGGAGAATGAATGAATGATTTTCTTAAGACAGACAAAACATAACACAATAACTATGAAGATTACAACGACGCTATTATGATCAATGCATGGAGATCAATCAAACTTCCTGCATGCAATTCTTCCATCACCAGGAACAAGTCTTCTTAGTTATGTAGGGATTTAATTAATTAATCTACCAGTAATAAAATTAATTATTTCCTGACTTATTTGTAACAGACGAACAAGCACCAGAAAAACCTTATACATTGTGTAGAACCTATAGTTATAAATACATGCAATTCTATACATATTTGTGTCTAATATTTTTACTAGTTACTTTTATCAGATACATATTTAACAGTAAAATGTGGAATTCCTTTTACACAATAATTTTCGGATCGTACTTGATGTTGTTTTGGTGTGCCGTAAGCATCTCAGGATTATGAATTTAATTCACGCACTTAATTTTTTGATTCACAGAGGTGAAGTCTTCAATCAAAAATGAAACCAAAAAATCAACCGACTGGATTTTAGTACTTTTAGATTTGAGTTAGCAGGTTTGTATTTTTAGTGTAGTTTAGGAAATAGTTGGATTTGGACACAATCCATTAATAACCATCCCACTACCCTCCATTCATCCTACTCGGTCAATAATGGTAGCTGGCAGAAAGAAATACCAACTAATTGAATTAGACGATAATGTGATTGTAATAATGTGTGAATGAATTCTGATGCAATGAAAATGAAAGAATAAAGTCTGTGATGACGAATGTTAGTAAAATTTGTCGAGTTGCTCAATTTGGTTTGATTGGATTTTGATAGTAATGCTTATCCACACGAGTTTATTTTATTATTGAAGGAAATCAATTAAATTCTCTCGATAAGGCGAGATTCGGAAGGAAATGTTTTGGATGGATAGTTGGGTTCATCATTAATTTGAGACATTTTTGGTCAACCTATTGATTTGTTTAGAATAGAGCCTTGGCTAATGTTTATGGTTTTGCTGAAAATAGATTGCAGTTCCACCAATCTTAAATATACTTGATACAGATATGCCAGCTTTGATTGTGCCAATTTGGAAAAAAACCGGTAACATTATACCTCTTATTACGTCTAGGCTTCTATTTCCGTCATTAGGGCAGACATTTGTACGAGGATATTGATTTTCGACAAAATGCTGATTACATAAAGTAAATGATTCGGATACATGACTCATACTTACTTATTATCTTTGTCGACATCGTCCCGTTAAGCCTCGAAACTAGTATTTCCAGACTTAATTATTATATTTTTATGTATATTCCCACATTGCAATCAAAACCTGAATGGTGGATTATATCTTAAATTAAATCTTGAAACTTAAGTATTTTCTCAGAAATTCCGATGATTGAGGGATGTTTGTGGTTTCATATCTTGGATCAACGATGTCGTAGCATGTATCAATTATAAATGTATACAATTAGAAAGGTCTCTGTACAGTATTACCAAATGCGGTAATTCTTTACTTAATTAATATCGTGCATAAACTCTAGTCAGTCAGAATTGTTGCTTTGATTTCATTTCAGAAGTGTGTAGCATGTTTGTTGAGTTCTCGACTAAATGAAGCGTGGGAGTTGATAAATAAACGTAGAAAGATGAACATGAGACAAAAATCTCTTCACAAAGGAGGACAAGTACACACGTAGGATGTTTTAGGTCGGGCAGAGTAGAGGCTAACCCTTCAAATTCATCTCAATAAATTTACCCTTCCTTCTCTAATTTTCTATTTGCTAAAAAATTTGAGTTAATTTAATAATTTCATTGAAATGCCGTGACCCGAACTCACTACACGTGCCAGAGAACTTTATGCAAAACGTGTTAAGTGAATGTAAGCATGCAAACAAAAATTTTTATTTCAATCTGTTTTAAGCTTTCTTTTTAGTAGTTACAAAAAAGGGAATAGACCTAGATTCAATGGTTATCGGAAATTTATTACCTGACTCACGATAAGATTAGATTAAAAAGTCGCACATGATTTAATTAACTGTTTGAACAGATATGGGAAGAAAGTTGGTTATCTGCAGAAGCAGCAGTGCAACCAATCCCAATTTGTGACCGAAATATTTAAATTTTATTGTTATCAATGCAGGTTTTTTCCCTCTTGAGAAAATACCGTTATAAAATTTTGTACTTTGTTTATTGCTTCTACAAAATTGGCTTGGTTGGGCTTGCTATTCTGTACTGAGATATGAAATGGAACAGTTTTTCACGTGAATCTCATGTTATGATGCGTTACAAACTAACTAGAAATCTATAAAACAAAGAATGCAAAAATATTTGTTTTTTAAACAGAAATAAACAACCAACTTGTTGTTATTTGTCATTGGGTTCTTTTAAAATATCCAATTCAAGTAAGCTGAGAAGTACGAGTATCAAATCCAATCGAGATCAATTAAATAAAACACTTCCTGAAAGCCCAAAAGTCCATGGCTTTGTTTGGACTTTGATAATCACCTTTGTTTACGGACAAGTTTTTGTCCCCTCATCTCAACTACAATCCAAGTTCAAGTTCCACATCGTTTTATCATCGTTTGCACTGTAGACAAATTGCCAACAGATTTGTTGCGTATCAAAGTCTGCATCTTCGAGAAAAGAATGCAATCAAAATTATGGATGATTGAGTTTACGTGGAGCTATTCACCACTGCCATGCAATAATTCATATTTGTAGATGAGATCGCCAAAAATTCAACTGTCAGCAGCAGCAGCCAAAAAGTGACTTGACATGAGACGAATGCTAATAAAATGCGTGGGATTAATTTAGTGAATAATAGAATTGATTATTTGAATTACAGTCTATGCAGTTTGCACGCAACAAAAAATGAACTTGAACTGTTGAACAGAGTTTATAGCAACTCGTCGGATTTTAACAAGATGATTTAATAGATATCAAGACGATGGTTATAACGAAAGGGAGACATGAGATTAGATGCCTGAACTTTTGATAAGAGCATAATTTGGATGAGGTAGTTGGTAGATTCTCGTGTGACGGAAATATTGTCATCAATTTCCGTCCCTTTGTATTTTTACTTATGCACGCAAAAATTTTGCGCCGCAAACGACCATGTGAACTGATGACCAACAAGATTATAAGAAACACACCTTGCAATTAATTACATAGCTAATAAATACGTAGTCTAATTATGTATGTACAAGCCAATCAATGTTGATGTGATATTGATGTGGGAGGTGGAACTTGTATTTTCAAGGACCAACAATACTACCAATGCACACAAAAAACTTAGACTAGAATGCATAAAATGAATTACATTAATTATGGGGGTTTGTGTACTCGGTTCCGTAATTATTATTCTCTACTTTTTTGGGGTAAACAACTTAATTTCAATCCTCAAAATTTTGAAAGTACCCGTTTACGCAAAAGCGTTGTCGTTGTTGTTGCAAAAAAATATTTGACAATGTTCATTACACAGGTTAAAATGTAGATGAACTTTCTAAATATCCATTTTGGTACAGCCGTTACCTTCTTGCATCTTGCATCGTTTTATCAATCAGTTAACTTTAGCATGCCAAAATAAGCATCAAGTTTTGAAACATATTGCTTCATCATAAATTTATGTCCAAAAGCCCAATACGAAGGGAGGGTCACTTATTAATCAAAGCAAGCAAGCCATCGTCTTGCCCATAGTAAACTGCCAAAATGGAGTTATTAATAGAACTGTTTTAGTATGGAAGGCAAGAAACCAGGCAGTATAAACCCTGATAAGATCAGATTGATAACGTCATTGTTGCGATTTATCAGCACTCAGCATCAGATTAGCCATATCGACAAGTGCTACCGCAATAATGCTGTTTGTGGAGAGATACAGTAAGTGTTGACAAAAATGTATAATCTCTGCAACTATCTTACGTATGCGTATTTGGACTTTTGTACTTTAGTAGCTAAGACTGAACTTCAGCCAAATCACCGATTACGGGCAACATTTACTAAGGAGTTAATTTTTTACGATTTTTAAATAATTTTATTCAATAAAAAACAAGTACCCGTTCTTCTGTTATGGTTTATATTACCCTTACATTCGCGACTTGCGATTTCCGGGAGGTACCTGTACGCGAATATCGTTTTAGTGAAAAAATAACACCTATATTGGAACCATACATGCATATTGTTGCGAAATTTGAAGTGAAGCGAATAATATGATTCATATTCCCATTCATACGATGCCAAATACGTTGAAGAGATTCCGATAATCCAGAAAAGGCATGGCTTGGATGTTGCATGCATCCAAAGCGTCAAATGCATTCTAGATTTGGGCACATTTATCATTTAACTAGTCACTTCTCAATTTTGCGCCCAAATAGAACCATTACAATGTTGGTGGAGTGCATTTGACCGTAACTTTAATTCCCAGCTTCAAATAAAAGAACTGCTAAATCCAATCTTGACAAAATCCGTGTGGGTGGGTCGACCTTTAACAATGAGTAACAATAGGTCATTGGCTTGCCCAGTCATCTGTCTATCTGTTGGCAGAAGCAACCAATCCCCAGTAATTGGATGTCGACGTCGAGTTTAAATTGGAGGAATTGTATCCAAAACACATTATCCACTCCAATTAATCGCCTTATTATTACATTCAACTTTAATACTTGACTTAAAACAAAAACACTAATTTTATAATCACCTTTCAGAATGAAACTCTTCAAATTAGAAGTATTTTGTATGTGAAATATTTTGTATTGCTCCATTATGTGTTTAATGTATTTTACTTCATGCAAAACTTTAAACTTCAAA
>JAAXNX010001133.1:0-19864 GCA_036491905.1 Folsomia manolachei
TCTCCAGTCTGCAACTTGTCCGGGGAGGAATTAGGCAGACTCCCTTTCGATATTGTGCAACAAAAGATTATTTTGTCTAATAGTACAAACTCAAAGTTTAAGGCTGGTGAGGAACCCAAATCAGATTTTGAGAAAGGAGATATTATTTGTGAAATACGGGAGTCTACCAGTAACGATAAAGAAATCAAAGTTAATTTTGGGTTTGAAGGAGATGGAGAACAATAAAATGAGTTGTAGTAAAACAAGAGGCTCGATCGTGGTTAATTAGACACAAAATAAGGTATCTTCCTGAGCAATGCAACTAAAAGTCTATTTTCTCAATTTTATCTAACATACTCTTTGCAAGTGCAATACCATATTCAGTTTGTGTAATAGTCTGGACAAATACACAACATGCAATTGTACATTTGAGCCTTATGACTTTTGGTCTGAGGCTGAATTATCCCAATGTGGTATCAAATCCTTTATCATGAGCTGGCCGTTCGTGTATAAAGAATATTTATCCCAAACAGGACAACGATGCTTCAATTTTATTCTATAAGTTATTGTGTGTACATTTACTATCCAGAAATGCAAGAGATACTAATGAAAGTATTAATCTTGGTTTGCTTACTCAGGAAAATATGGAATTAAATTATTTATAAAATACAGATTATAAGCATCTTGACATTGCAGATGGCAAAGATCTGTAGGGTGTTTAATATTTAGGTACACATAACCATATTTAACATATGCATTATTAGTTTAACATAACATCTAAGTTTATAAACATGGAATTGGAAATCCATACACGAATCAATAATCCACTACACTTTTCTTTGATACTAAAAGGTTCAACCGCCTGTATAAGTTTGAGCTAACTTTAGTTAAACTAGTGGATTATTTTACTCTCATGCATTTTGTTATGCCCTTTCTATCTACCTAACTGACAATAAAAAGCTTATTTAAACTTTGTCGTTGTGGACTTTTGCATTCTTCTTATGTCTGCCGAGCATGAAACAACTTCTTTGGCTAAATTGACAACTTAAAAATTACATCAAGTTTAACAGTCTTTACACAACCGACTTTGTCCTTTCTAGTGCAATGGCCAATTTTACTTGTTTGGGTGCAATAATTTTTGCACTGTTCATAACTGTTTTAGCCAACACAAACTTTCAATCCAAAAAGGTCAGGGGGTTTGGACCCCATGTCAAACAAACGTGGGGAGAACCGTGGCCTAAACCACAGAGGACAGTTTTGTACGGGGATAATTTTATGGCCGTTCGTCCATCAGTGTTTCGATTCCACGTAAGAAATGAATAACAAATTGTTCCAATCGCTCAGTAACTAGTAGAGTTTCGTCAAATTTTAGTTTCCACTTCATTTTTCATTAATAATAGTTTTGGTTAAACCAGGTAACAAATTTGACCTGCGAGATGGTGGAAGTCGCTTTGCAACGATATTACAACATTCTCCTGCAACAGGATAGAATCCTACAATCCCACCGGATACGTCAAACCCGTCAAAATAATGAAACCGTAATAAGACCAAGTTATCAAGGTCATCTAGACGTGCTCGAGATCAATTTACTCACTCCTTGTGAACATCTACCACATGACAAAATGGATGAAAGTTGTGAGGATGTTTTGTATTTATTAGATTTTTCATAGCATGCATTTGCTTGTTTTGTTAATTATTACAAAGTTCCGACGCATTTGAACTAGACAAAATTAAAATCGACTCGCCATCCAAACCTGGTCGAGGAACACTTGTCGCCAACACAAACTGGGGAATATTGCGAGGACTGGAAACATTTTCGCAAATTGTCCACCATTCGCCGGTCCATTGGCAATTTTGGCATAACCACGTTAATGGTTGGTTATATATGTAAAAAATAATTCTTGTTCTTAGCTCCGCGTGAAAAGCACATTCATTCAGGATTATCCCAGATTCTCATTTCGTTCTGTGCTGCTGGACACATCTCGACATTTCTTGGACAAATTGATCCTATTCGAGAATTTGGATCTGATGGCAATGAATAAGTATAATGTATTCCACTGGCATTTGGTCGACGATCAGAGTTTTCCCTTTCAAAGCAAGACGTTTCCAGAACTCAGGCAAGTCCAAGTTTCATTAATTTTAGCAGGTGAAATGAAATTAGATTAAAACATTCCGAATAATAATTGGGATAACCAGTGATAAAGGCGCTTATCATCCCTACACACATGTATACACGGCTAAAGATGTCGCCGAAGTAATTGAATATGCTCGACTACGCGGAATTCGAGTCATCCCAGAATTTGACACGCCTGGTAAACTACTTTTGAGCCTTCATTAATAAATTTTGAACAACTTTTTGGTTAATTTCCCAAAGGTCACACCTTATCCTGGGGGCCAGCCGTTCCTGGTCTATTGACAGAATGTTACGAAGGAACCCCACCCACAAAGGATGGAACATTTGGCCCCATTGATCCCACCAACGCAAAGAATTATGATTTTATTCGACAATTATTTTCTGAAATTGCTACCACCTTCCCAGATAAATACATCCACTTGGGTGGAGACGAGGTGGATTTTTCCTGCTGGTAATGTATTGTGATTGGCAAATAATGGAAAAAAGTTTGTAGTGATAATTTCCAAAAAAATGTTTGCTTACCCTTAGGGCAAGCAATCCGGACATAATTGAATTCATGGAGTCTAGAAACATGACGGATTTCTCCTCCCTGGAAGAATACTACATGACAAAACTGATAGAAATTGTGGATTCATTTCCAGAAAAAAAATCATCCATTGTATGGCAGGAAGTTGTGGACAATGGGGTCCAAATATCAAGAGATACCACTCTAATCAATGTCTGGAAAGGGGACAAATATCAAGAGGAATTGGCCAATGTAACGGGAATGGGATATAGGTGAGTTGCTTGATTTTTCAAGAAAATCCTGAATTTTTGTAATATCCGTAATTTGCAGAACTATCCTCTACTCGTGCTGGTATCTGGACATGATCAGTTGGAACCCAGATTGGCCCAGGTACTACAGTTGTGACCCTCAAAACTTTACTGGGACTCTGGAACAACGTCAACTTGTCGTTGGTGGTGGTGCGGCTCTTTGGGGAGAATTTGTGGATTCAACCAACATTATTCCGAGACTTTGGCCGAGAGCATCGGCCCCTGCAGAGGTGTTTTGGTCATCCTCACAAAATGTGGGGGATGTGACCGAAGCAGCTCCCAGATTGGAAGAACATCGCTGTCGACTTAAACATAGGGGTTACCCAGTTCAACCCATTAATGGACCAGGTTTCTGTCAGATTGGTTGATTTGTTTAGGATTTAAATTACAAGATATGTTTTGCAGATGACTTTTTGACTTATTGAACATTTGCATACGGCAGTTTGTACATTGTGTTTAGCTCTTTTCATAATAAAAACAATATTCATCAATTCGAAGTGATGTGCAAGAATTCCGGTGCATTTCTACCTCTGCAGTTTCCAACGCCAAGGACAATTTCCAAAATAGAAATCACCATTAACTCAATTGTCCAAATGTACATGGTCAAGATTTCAATTTTCAACAATTTTGTCGCCTCACATTTTTCATCGTCCTAATTCAACAATGCTTAAATTTAACTAATCAACTTTCCTACATATTCAGTTGTGCATACCTGTTCCAAAAGATTGGGGAGTGGCTCAGAATGAATTCCAGTCAAATTAGTTCCACACACACCAGCAATGTAAATCCCAAACATTGTTGGAATTTTAGGCGCAGAACGCTTCGTACATTTGACACCTGGATCTCCACATCGACTCCGATAGTGTTCCACCACACCCAACATTACCATAAAGAGAGAAGCCCAACAGCAGATGAGAATCAAGTCAAGCTACAATTTGCAGAAATTTCAATGTCTTGAACCATGTCTTGAATTTTTAAACGTTATCTTGCAAAAGCTCTTACCCCAAAAACATGTTTCCATCTTAGTGGAAATTTCAGCTTAATCTGAATTATAATTGTGAGGGAAAGTAAGGTGACTATGATACATGTCACTAAGAAGAGGATAAATGTCCAAGCATTCCCAGTTTCGAAAAGATCCAAGGTTGATTGAATTTGTGACCATAGAATGGAGTAAGTAACTAAATATAGAGGTGCAGTTACCTGGAGTAATAACAAGTAGAGGACGAATTATTATAAGTTCATGGCTTGTCGTTGTAAATCAAAGAGTATTTGTACTTGTCGCAATACCGAATTAACTTACCAACAGAATTAAGTATAATGTTCGAGTTGAGGTTCGTAATTGTTGTAAAAAAGGATTGGGAACAGTGGATTCATTATTGGAATCTGAGCTAATATAATTTTCCGGAATAACCGTGGTCTCGGGTCCCAGTTTGTTTTGCATTGGCTAACTTTGCGTGGATGAATTTTTATATTTGGTATTGTGAATCACAATTTGTGATCAAGATTTTCCAAAACTTTAGTCGGGCTTATTGTTTGTTTGGCTTATTGTTTCTTATTTTCGTGAGGCTAAAAAGTGGCAATACTTTGAAGTTCAATCGCTAGTTTTCGGACGGCAGATTCATTATTCATAGAAATATTTCAAGTGATTTGTTTTGAACGAAGCTCTTCACACACTTTACAATGTCGAGAGCTTGTTCAATCCAATGGATAAATAAATACAAATTGATGTATCGATCGGTATAGTTTGCACGCAGGTGGAAATATGTTGTATTTCAACCGTTGTACAGGAAAAAAACACAGCATTTTGTACCGGTGCATTAATGAAATATGCCAAACAAATATCCCAATTGTTTGTAAATTGCAATACTCGACTAATATTTTTCAATTCAACGCCACTTACAATTATAATTAAAATAGTCTTGTAGTTATTTTAATATAAGCATGAGTTATTGTAGGTCCGATGCTGGTATGTTTTATAAAGTACAACTTTTATAACAATTTTGTCAATTACTGGCAAAATAAGCAACTGAAAGATGAATGTTTTCCCAATGGAAGATTCAGAACTTAATGCTCTGACTGTCTCTGACAAGAAAACATCCAAATTCTATCGGGACTTTTATTAAAGCCGAAATCCTTCTAAAATTGCAATATTATGTTTGCACATTACGTTAAAATATTGAACCTTAGTGGATACACATTTCAGACTCTGAGCCAATTTTTTCTAACGTTTTTCCGCATTCCATTTCTGGTTTATTTGCATAAGAGTTTCTGGATTAGGAAGACAAATAAGGTCAGGTGTTGAAATTAGACCAAGTGAATGTCGTCTCATGATCAAGTGCGGCTATTTAACCAATTTGCCTTAATCCATGGACGAACTACTACGACTACGGATTCATCTCTGCAAACACTTGAAATCAAATTATATCAATATTGCAATAATTTTATTACGTTTTTTGTATTGCCATTTTTTTGTCAAATGTACACAAAAGTATTTTATTACCCAAGTCAGAAGAACATTTCTGACTCAGTCTTTGTTGTTCGAAGCTTCATAATAATTTGAATTACCGAAAATTACAAAGTTCATTTATTTCTCACATAACCTATCTGTAAATGATTTGCACTAACTATTTACCGTAAGTTCTCAAGTTCCTGTGGATCTGACCTCAATAAAATATAAATGGGTTCCTTAAAATAAACAAAATGATTTCCAATAAACTTATCCTATTTCTATGTTGGCAATTTTTACTGAAAACCTACTGCATGAATTCCTCCCTGGA
Organism: Folsomia manolachei; assembly: GCA_036491905.1. NCBI lineage: Eukaryota > Metazoa > Arthropoda > Collembola > Entomobryomorpha > Isotomidae > Folsomia > Folsomia manolachei. Next base: position 5,704 of record JAAXNX010001133.1, read on the forward strand.
AGATCAACAATTTACCCAAATATCAATTGAGTTATTCAGATCAAGCTACTCAATTCCTTTGCCCTTCATCGAAGGATGTTCACTAACCGTGGTGTATTTCACCAACAACTCAATCCTATCCTTATTTTCCCAACCCCACCCCCCAATCCTTAGCATCATGACCTCGGAGATGTTTAAGTCAGCCGGATCTAAGGAAAGAAGCCAGTTCCATTACTTTGTGAGACAAATGTACATTTTTTTAGAACCCCAGTTCCTTACCGACCTTCAGGAACTGTTGAACATAAAACCAGGGTACAATCCACTGGCAACTGCTATTTCGGCACACCCAGCCTCCCAGCAGAGCTATTGGAGAGACATTATACAACTTTACTACAACCTGGGAAACCGTGGTGGACTGAATAAATATGATGCAATGTTGTACCTCTATTTTTTAGGGGAGGTTAATCACACCATACTAAATTACTGTTATCCTGGGCCTGGTCTGGTTTCTAATGAAAATTTGGAACTGGCATATTCCTGTAAAGGGGGCAAAGGATTGAAAAACATATTTGAAGGAGCTGGTGTCCAAACTATTGGTGATTGTAGCCCAGGCTCTACCTGGAATTTGTGTCCTTACACATTGAAGACCATTAATCTTGCCATGGACTACTTGAACTTTACCAAGTCCTGGTCTCCAAACTCGGATGATCACAACACGCCGTCTGTAGTTTATGAGACGCCATTCAATTTGGGAACGTTTGGAGTGGGCTTCCCTGCCACGGTGGAGGATTCCACGAACTTTCTCCTATTTTATTGCAAACCTTTAGAGTTCGTTGGAAGTTATTGGTCCATGTGGACGGCAGCTTTTGATGTGAAAACTTGGAGCTGTATTTTGGGTGTGGGAGCAATTTCCTTGTATCTGGTTATGAAAAATGGTCAAGTAAGATTTTGACATTTTTCTTGAAAAAGATCTGACGCAATATAAATTTCTATTGTATCTCTTTTAGGGTGTGTCTTCTTCGCTTTTAGCCGTCTTTCAAGCCATACTTCGTCAAGGCATGACCAATCCTGGCTTCCATTTAATATGGATGGCAACCTCCTTCATAATAATCACGGCTTTGTATGAGGGAGAAATTGCGAGTAAAATAGTTGCACCTCTCCCGTTAAAGGTTTATTACACACTGGATGAAATATTGGATGCGGGATACCAATTGTTTAACCCAGAAGTTAGTGAGATCCCAATAAACGGTGTGGGATTCGAAGATTTTGTACACGGATTCAATATTCGGGGTCTCAAGGAACGGAATCAGCCCAAAAGTTTCTTTCCAGGAAAGGGTCACAAATGGAGACTTCTTTTCCAGAACAATATTACATTAAAGTTGATGACGGATATTCCAGAGGAATTTGTTTCGACGTATAAAATTAGTTTGCTACCACGCTACTGCACAACCATTCCTCAAGTTTTCTTTCGACGCTTTTTTTACTGGAAGTTTAAAGGAAGGTTTCAAAACCAGCAGTTTCAAAAGTTTTTGATTCGAACGAGGGACGCAGGATTTCAGGAATTTTTCAAAAGAATGTGGAACATAACCAGATTTAATGTTGAAATCAACGCATTACAAAAAGAGGAGGAACTGAGTCTCAGTTTTATTACGTTGGGAACTGGGTTGTATACATTTTTTGTGATTTGTGGAGTTTTGCTAGTTTTTTGTTTTTTTGTCCTGGGGGTGGAGTTGGTTCAAAGTAATTACAAAAGCTTGTGGAGTAGGAATAATCGAATCACATAAATAAATGCTGAAAAGATTGCTGAAAAGTTCTTGCACCTGAATTACAGGGCAGATGTGGGAGAGATATGCGAGATTTACCTTTCTTGTTTAATGAATAGTATTGGGATTACTCTCAAAATTTCTTGTTGTTAGACAACACATGCAATCTTGATCTAAGCAACTTGTATAACTGTATATTTACTGTCAGGTGTTTGATTTAGTGACATTAATTATCCTGAGGTCAAGCTTATATTTAGAAAGCAATTTATTTTACTTTGGTCAAATCGAATCAGGCAAATCAGGCTTAAGTACAATCTGTAAATCCAATTTTGTAAAGCTTTCCTGTCACTGATTAAAACCTGTGCCCTGAGACTAGTGAGATAATATAATTACATTGGCTTGGTTTCTTTATCGAGAATCATTGTTCATTAACTGCTCACTGATTGAACTTCGTGATTTTATCTGGTATGATTCAATGGCATTATGAAATTTTGATATCCAGGGTGGATAATCCAGCCATTATTTTACTTCCACTTCCTTTGGAGTTTAGTCAACTTCAAGAACTACTTCTATTTCTACACCAGACCAAACGGACGGAAACATTTAAATTTCTCAACATGTTCCAGCAATATGTGTCTCTGTACTACAAAGCATACTATTTATGCAAACTCTTCTACGGAATACCTAACATACATATTGACTCATCTAAAAAGTTATTCGTAACATCTCCACAAAATAAAATATCCTCGGGATGGGACTTTCTTTACACTCTAATTTTTCACAGTCTCACTTATGTCCAGGCTTATTACACTGGTCTACTACTGCTTGGTCAAATTCATGTCTTTGCCACAAAGGAAAAGTCATTTGCTCTGGTGGCATTTGCTTTTACAGCCCTCTTCTTCCTTGTGTCGGCATGTCGCCTATTCTGTCGATCCATGGAACAAGTTGCACCCAAAATTTCCTTGATGAACGCTCTTTTCCAGTATGAGAGACAACTGGAAAGTAGGTTGCCTCAAACAATTAGTCTTTGATTAGCGTAAATTGATAAGTTGTGTCCTGATTTGCAGGTCCAATACAGTCCTTTCCTTTGAAACTATTGTTCTATGCATGTCTTTTTGGCTCATCTGTAGTCACGGTGCTGACCACGGCCATTGTTGTGGTGGAACCTTGTATGCCGCCGTTCCTTGGATATCTTTTAATCTGCTCGGAAAATAGTAAACCCTCAACTTCTGCCATTTTTCTATTCGCAGCTTGTAAGTCGTTTAAAGTTTTCTGTGAGACAAGTGCGAGTAAATTACAGAAAATAACGTCTTGTAATTATTTTGATTATGCCAGGGAACTTTTTTGCCGGTGGGACGGCCAACATGACAACAATATTTTTCTTCGGCTTCGGTGCGGTAGGCTGTTTAATCGGAATAACAAATTTCATACAGAGGTTGAACATTCGTAAAGGAAAGGGAATGGACACCTTTGCCGATGACTTGGGAAAATACCGACAACTCCAAATTCTAGTCACCATACAAAATGAATGTTTTCGAACAATCTTCTTCAATGTGGCAATGCCGGTTGTGATATCAATCTGTGTTTTGTCGACATACGCGGTGATTGAACTGCATAAAAATGTATCATTTGTATTTGTCCTGTTTTTCATTGTTGAGGCGGCAGACACCTTTCTGGTCATTGTTCTGGTGTACAGCCCGGCAGGAGCGGTTTATTTCTATTCGGAACAGGTCATTCAGGGCTGGAGACGATTGTGTGTGGGTGAAAAGGGTCGTGGGTTGAAACAAATTCGGAGAAAGATTATGTCGGCAAATAGAATGAAAATAAAAATGGCATCCGCTAATTATGTGGATAGACAAACGGCTTTCTCCGTTTTGGATTTCAGCCTCCAAACCACAGTCGCTATGAGTTTGATTCGAAAAAGGTGAAGGATAGTTTTTGTAGTGATAGATATTATGCTGGTAGTTAATGGTATTGAATAGGTACTAGTACTTTGTTTGCAATTTTTTTTTGCTTATTTAACATATTCCAAGTAGAGCAAACTACTTACTTATTTGGTATTTGTAAGTTACTTAATTAAGATGGCTTAAAAATAAAATGTGTGAAATCTGACGGCATACTACTTAATAGGACTGAATAATTAGTCTTAAAGATCTCTGAATCTCATACATTGGCACTGTGAACAATATTTGGTTATCTGGTTGCTCCGTTACGATCTTTCAAACAAATACCGATTAAACATCGGCACAGCTTAAAGCTGTCAGCTTTGAACGACGGTAATTAAAAAGATTAATAATAAGCCCCCGAATTTTGAACCTTTGCATAGGTATCAGGTAATAAACATGTTCATTGAGTCGACTTATTAAACCGCACTATGTCCACATTAAATTAGATCCGTTAATTAAATAGCTCGTGCTTTATTGCTTTACATAAAGCTGTTTATTTCTGCACTTGGCATTTCCACTGTTCTACAGTCGGACAAGTGGAATGAATTAGAAGAGCAACGTCAAAGCAGAAAAATGTTTCTCAATTTCGTGTCCCAATTTTATACAGCGTTTCGGTTAAATGTTCCAATCTTCTCGATTGCATACTTTATGCTCTCAATGTTTGAGTCATTGTTGGTCATTATTCTCGTCTATGGTCCTGCGGGTGCCGTGCATTTCTACTCGGAGCAAGTAATTCAAGCTTGGAAACAATCAAATTTCAAAATCAGGGGTGCAAAGCTGAAAAAGAGGAAAAAATATATTTGTTCCACTCCCCCAATGAAAATCAGGATGGCATCCTCCAACTATGTAGAACGAGAGACGGCATTTGTTGTGATGGATTTCTGCTTTCAAACAGCCGTGGCTATGAGCTTGATTAGAAAAGTTAAATAAATAATGCATGCACTAATTTTAAATCATCATTTAGGTGACACACTACGACCTTTAAAAACTGCATACCACTCATAAATATCCAAAGGTATCATGAAATCAATAAGACACTTGTGACTTAAAAATGATAAACTTGGCAGTTGAAATTTGTATGCCAATACATTTAGGTTTAGAAATGGCATATACTAAGTATATAGTCATCTAATAAGACGCTGTGGGCGGATGTTGCTTAACATCAAACTTACCTAAAAGTCTAACCGTGTAGTTATGAAACATAAAATTGTTTTATTTCATTAGAATAAATGTCGTATAAATCCCATACAATGTTCTCTTTCAATTTCCAGCGTGGCTGAGGAAAATCATTTATTCCAACTAGTTCCATTAGAATAACTTATATGTAAGTTGAAGGACGAAAAATGTATGTTTAACTAACGAAAAAGTTTCATTTAAACTTTATTCCATTATTTAAGCAAAGTAAGAGGGAGTGATCGAGGAAAAAAAGCTTAATTTTTTTGTATGGTTATGCAAGAAGCTTTATAAAATCCAAGAAAAGTAGTTGAGTACAGTGATCATCAAAATAATTTTTTTTTTCAAAGGACATTTTTTTCAGGAAGGAGAAGATATTTTACAATACATGACAGAATACGTTATCGTGGAAAGTATGCCGCATAATAAATGAAGAGAAACTAATAATGAATTTCGTAATTTATCCAAAATCTTACCTATGAAGACCCTTGTCTAAATTGCGCAATATCCTGTTCAAATGTTATACAAGTATTTTACTTTTGTTCTGCTAATTCCACAGCCATTCCGTTCAGATAAGCTGGAGAGATAAGATTCCAAAAATTCCGCTCATTGTCAGTCCTGCCCAATTGTATTTCGTCATGGGTGTAACTCCGCTAATGTGGAAGTCATTGGACAACTTGTCGAAATTTTACCCGTATCTTTGGACATCGCCTGTTGAATGGAATCCTGCTAAAAGAAAAATGGTCTTACACCGGATTCTCCGCTAAATTAATCCCTTGGGCAATTTCCCTCGGAGTTTTTCTAATTCCTAATTCCCTTTTCTGCCTATTTCTGATCTTATTCCAAATTTTTGGACGCATTCACATGCCTCTAATGAATTTACTAGTAACAATAACCCCATTATTGCTCGGAGTTTCTACATTTGTAAATGACTTTATCTTTCTACACAGTGGAAATAACATCGTTACTTCGTTCAATGGTTTGATAAAGTTGGAAACAGAATTAAACTCAAGTAAGTTTCTAAGTTATTAATTAATTAATCAAAGTCACAATCGAAGTAATCGATTGAATTAATTTAATTTACTCTGTAAAAGGAGGAAAGAAGAAGCAGAAATCAAGCACGTTTGATGTCTTAGGATGTTTGATGAACACCTTCGTCCTCATGTTCGCAGCATATCCGTATTTTATTGTCCTATTTGGAGCTTATATTTTTGAATTGGATCCCTACGCAAATGTAGTTGTCTACGCCTTGGCCCCACTCCAAATTGACCGCAGCACTATTATATTCAAGGTTCTCTACAAGTTGCGTCTGATTTGGTGTGGCATTGCCGTAACCCAGATGTGCCGAACGTTGAATGTCGCTTTATGTGTGTCCACACTAGGCATTCATCTGATATTGAGCTGCCTTTCTCATCTGCACAAAACAACGAATATTATTTCAAAAAGAATGAAGGGTATTCAAAATGCGGGTATTAAATCTTCCGGCACCACCAGAAAACATGAGATGCTCAACAAATATATTAGTTATGACGAGGAAAGAATGTTTGTTGACTACAGAGGGCTTGACGTAGGTTTACTAACGATACACGAGATTTCCAGTACTGCAATTCTTATTGGGATGGGTTTAATAAGTACGATGGATGTGGGTTGCAATTTTGCAACTTTAAAACTTTTTCGCATAATTCCAATGCCTTTGTACTTATTCTTTCCTTCGGTATCAATGTTACTTCCGACTGCAACATTGATAACGCTACCAATTTTCATAGCTGTGCATGAGGAAGCCAAAGCACTTTGTCGTAAGTGGGAGCTAGGGCTGTGCAGAAAAAGTAGTCAGGATATGAAGTACTTTAAACGAAGATTGTGGGGGATGAAGGTGCTTGCAGTGTATGGTGGGGTGTTGAATTATATATTTTACAGGGTTGAAAAGTCCACCATTCCGGCTTTCATTTATGAAATGGTAAACTATTCCATAACCGCATTACTGTCCATTCCCGTTTGATAAATACTCGTTTATAAAAAAAAACTTGTTAAACTAAAAGAACACTTGCTGTAGAACTATGCAATAGCGATACAATTTATATAATAGCTTGAGTTATATTTTATGTAAGACTTTCAACCATCAAAGGAAAAATGTAGTACGTTTTCTGGTACAGAAATTTTGCACCACTCACATAATTGTTAATTATGGTACTTATAAGTAGTCATACTCACGCGGACTTGATTAAATGACAACCAATTATGTAGTACTCATTCGGTTAGATGAAGTGTTTGCGCCCAAGAATTTCTTGATAATCGAGAGTTTTATATAAGAACGTAAGAATGGATTCGCGAAAGCATATGAAAAATGAATAGCTACTAAATTATTTGCAAACTGCCAATCGATATTTATTATATAAGTTACTTTGAAATATATAAATTTTGAATTTAAGTGGTCACAAACTCAAAATGTATTTCGACATGGAATTAGCATAACTAGTCCATATGTTTATCAGCATCTTGTTCCACCTATTACAAATTGAAAACATCGGAAAACGGTTGAGTCCACATTGACAATTTCCTGTCCAGAATAGACTTCACCATATAATGGACACCGTACTGATGCTCGGCAACTTTATGTGGAACGCTTATCTTGGCTTTTTCATAAGCCGCGACTCCTGATCCGGCAAAAACTTTGTCCTTCTTAGTAGTTTCCGCCCTCTCATAAACTTTTCCTTTGGAGAAAGTGCAGACATCGATGGTAGTTGGAGCGTCAACTCCCTGAAATTTAAAAAACATGGCGTAATAAAAATATTATCATTCAATAAATGCACACAATAAATACTTACCTCATCGGATTCCGAGGCTGTCGAGTTATCCTTGGATGCTACCTTAGTCCAAATGTGTGACTTGACTTTAAACATTTTAACTGAGCAGACTTGATCTCCTTCCACTGTGACATAGCCCTTGACATAGGATTTCGTCAGGGATTTCCCATTCTTGGAGAAAACTACTCGAGACGTAACTTCTCCACGGACTTTGCCCCCGATTTTACCCCCTGACTCCGAAATAGTGCTGCCGTCCACTTCAAAATCAGTCTCGAAAAGGGTCAAATAAACTCGGAAAGGAGCCACAAATGTTTCAGCTTTAGAGTTGGCTTTAACTCCGAACTTCATGGTTTTACTCTTGATTTGGATGGAGGATTGAACATCGGCATTTGTGGTGGAAATGTATCTGACACAAAAAATGTTGTTTAATTTTCAAAACAAAATTCTAAAATATTTGTGACATGCTTACCTGTCGCCCTTCTTTCCAGCCTTTTTATCCACCTCGGTACTCTCCAGGGCAGAATTAACCTTTACTCTGGATTTGTATTCTTTTCCTTCCGAATAAACCGTGATGTTAAGTCCACCACCGACTTTACCCTTGGACTTGTTTGTCATTTGCTTGTCAGGGGATCCTTGAACATTTGTGGTAATCTTGCCACCTTCTTTGGAAGTTTGATGGATTTTAAGGAAGGATTTCGTTCCGTTGGCAGTGATTGAGAATACTCGGGAATAGACACATCCCCATTTTCCGTAGGTTGAGGTTACCACGACATTTTCTTGGGGTGGGATTAGTTCAGAGCCCGAGACGTCCTCCATGGAAGTTAGGTCGACGTTCTCGAATCCGTCGAAGTCGTCATCCTCATCTGAGACGGAAAAAGAAAAAAATTCTCAAAGAACTGCTCGTAATTTGAGGACCTTTATTAATATTTACCCTCAAATTGAAACATAGCCTTGTCAACATCTTCCTCTCCAACTACAACTTCATCCACCAACTTGTCCACCAAACCATTTAGAGATTCATCCGTGATTTTTAGATTCAGACCAGAAACTTCGGGTGAATGTATGCCAGAATATTTCTTAAGGATGTGAGAGTATCGGTTCTCCTTCTTGTAAAGGAAGGATGATGACCCCTGGAACAGTGCCAGGGTAATTGTACAAATTAGGAAGATTCCCTTCATTTTTGTGGATGACAAGATATGATGTACGAAGTCTTGAACTGCAAACCCAACTTGTAACTGAGAGAATTTATAATCGGACCCAGTGTTTTGCTTGGCAGGCTACTAACAAATTATTTTGAGCACTGGAGATGACTAAGAAGTACCTAAAATGTAATATAGTTAGAGATCTTTATTCTAGATAAAATTAACGAAGCGCAGAGTTTTATACAATTTAGAGAGCAAACGCATCTTACACAAACTAAATTTCAGTGCTACACGTATCCAGTTTTGTGTCAGTGCTGCATAGCAATGTCAATGTTTGTGAATCAAAATCCAACTTCATAATTTACTGATGTTGACCACGACTGGACCAAGCAAATATTAACACCACGCAGAGGCACATGATCCATTCCTATGTAATTGCAAGAATAAAACGATGGCATATTATTTAAAAATCAGCCTGTACGAATTTTGTCGCCACTCATAATATATAACAAAAAACGTTCTATTGCAAGTCATGAGCGAATTTTAAAGTTCGACGTTAGAAGTCCGTGTGAAAGTAAAAAATTACACAAAGAAATACATCCACATCCCATGATTTCTTACGTCATATCCCTGAGTAAACAATGCAAAACCACAAAATCACTAGAGACTCTGCTTTAGCTCGAGCTGGATTAAAATTGCAATTTAGTTGACCTCGGCAGAGTCATTGAGATAGGAACTGAGTCATTTACGTTGAATTTGCCATTTTAGAGCAAATGCCAAGCAAAGAGGGAGGATTAATAATGTCACAATTGAGTGAATACTAGCCAAATACAAACACGCAAATGCAAACATGCAACTGAATCAAATGATCGAATCAAGTCTATTTGTGTCATTCTTGGAGTGTCAATGTTTGTTGCAGAACGTCGGTAATTTTGGTTACTCATATATCGACCTCTGTTTGACATTTAATTGAGTTTAGTTTGAGATTAACGACTCGCAGAAAGTAAATTCATAAAGGTTGCGTATTTCATGTATAAATTTACTTCAAATTTGTACAGTGTCATTGATGTTTGAAGTATGGCCTGGTTAAAATCTACAGCATGTTCCATATGGTTTCTGGAAAGATTGATTGATTGATCTATTCCAGGAAAGCATTACTAAAACTAGCAAAACAACAACCGATATCGTGCTTGACTCTTCAAGATGTTTTGCGGAACGCAGATAATTAAATACTTCTTTAAAAAACAAGTTGCAATTCACAATGACATGCATAACGAACATTTTCTTTATTGGATCAGTACGAAGAAATCAATTTACATTTTTTTTTGCGTGAAACAATTTTTCGATTGCGACCTTCTATCTTATTTTGTTGAAATGCTTTGAACTCCAATTTAAGGGGAGGAAAATGAAGTTCCTATTTTAACAAAAATTTCTGGAAAGACACACGGCTGCATAAGTCTCAAAGAAACCTTTTATTTTTATTGCTTTCGGATTTTATTCCCAATTTTTGCTCTACCCACTTATAGCAGTAAAGATGCAAGGAAATCATAAAGATCATAAAGATCATTAACTAATAAATAAATCACGCAACTCAGATATCTAAACAATGTATTTTACATTTAATTTATCGAGTGATTAGATAAAAAATTTTTCACTGTCACAAAAACTTAAAGCTTTTCTTTGTCGGTTGATTGAATTTACAAATAACTCGTTCAACTGGACAGTCGGTATTCATACATGAGACAACCAGAACCAGTTACAATTTGTCAAGTATTGAGTAAAAGCCATAAATTATATATTTACTATTTACAATTATGGCAATTTTATCCCATTGGAAAAAATTATTGTCCGAATTTCTCGGAACATTCCTCCTAGTGTTCCTATGCGTCGTGGTGACACTTCCTTGGGACAAGGATGGAGATATTAATACAAAAATAAGTCTAACCAACGGATTCACTGTCGCCAGTCTTATTACGGTGTGGCAATAATTATACGGTTTTAATTTAAGGATACTAATTATGCCTTGTTTTAAACGCAGATATTCGGACACACAAGCGGATGCCATATCAATCCTGCCGTAACCTTGTCCATGCTTTACTTTAAACATATCGAACGAGGTCTGGCCGTATTGTATATCATAGCACAGTGCTTTGGGGGGATTTTAGGAGCTTTCGTGCTAAGGGTACGAAAAGGCGATAGTTAGCAAAAGTGCAGATAAGGAAATTGCTTAGTTTGCAGTTGCTAACACCCTTGGAAGCCATTGGACAATTTGGAGTGACCCAACCAGGAGAGGGTGTGCCCATTAGGGCAGCTTTTGGAACTGAATTTGTCATTACTTTTGTTCTTCTCTTTGTCATTTTTGCCGTTTCGGATGAAGGGAGGCAGAGTGAGATTACTGGATCTGTTCCTCTAGCCGTGGGTCTCACTGTGACTATTTGCTCTCTTGTTGGGGTAAATTGTCGGGGACATACTTGGTTTCAGTGGAATTTTTATTAATTAATCTGATATTAGAATCGTTTTTCTGGAGCTTGTATGAATCCTGCGAGGAGTTTGGGCCCAGCAGTGATCACCGGGTTTTGGGAGAATCATTGGGTGGGTGTAGAGCGGCTGTATAAATTTTCTGGAAAATTGACTAATTTTTCTATTTCTATATACTTAGATTTATTGGCTTGCTCCAATTACTGGTGGCCTAACTGGTGCGAGTCTTTATCACTATGCTTTTAGGGTGAAAGAATTAGGAATGCTGCAAAGTGGTAAAACTGACAATTTTAACACATTCTTTTCATTGTTACAAAATAAACAGATAAATACAGGTTAATGTTTGCTCTATTAGTGGCCAATTAGTTTAACAAATTAAATATACTCTAATTTATAAAAATTTATAAATCAATAAAGAATAAGAATACATTTTAAATGTAGTTGGTCCTTCTTTTTTATAAGTGTAAAGTCCATTGAAAATAACAAATATTTATACGCTTCTCCTACATCACTTCACTAATCTGCCTTGAAAACAACTAATAATTTCATCAGTAATTAGACATAAATTTAAATACTTTCATAACTCTTGGAATTTTGTTATAATGCAACAAAAGCATGTGCTAAATAAGTATAGCCACATCAATCAATCAGATAAGTCATCAATCAGATAAGTCATCATCCGTGCCAAAAATATCTATAAAAGTCAAGCTGGTCGGATCTGAAAAAGAGTTGAAGCATGGAAATTCCGAAAGTGAGGCCGACTGATTGGGAGCCAAATAATTAGTTGCAGTTGGAGTTATTTCGCGTGGTCGTGGTAAAATTTTTCTGGAAAACACGAAGCTAATCGCATCATCCATCCAGGCGTCGTGAAGGACTTTGCAGTCTTCCGTTAGAGTCCCCTAGCATATAAGAAACAATTTATAAAATTACACAAAAATTGGAACCTAATTTATAAAATCCAATATTGCTCACCTTTGCCATGTGATGGTGCCATAAATCCAAGTAGTTGATGTCGCCAGCAAAATGTGCAATTGGTGGAGGTTCGGATATCCCATTTTTAATATCGCATCGCCTGCAATTAATCTGATTGTGGGTGTAACTGTCATTATCCCTGGCTTCATTTATGGGAGAAAATAGCCCGGAACACAAATCGTCATCTTTTCTTAGCATATCGTCCGTAATTAAGCATTCCTTGTCATCCTCGTCAATTATAGTGCCTGACACAATCTTTTTATACATCTGCCTTTGAAAAATGACTTCTTCAATGCTCCCAGTCGTTAAAAGACGGTAAACAAAGCAGTGTTTGCTTTGTTTTTCTCTGTATATTCGACTCATTGCTTGTTCGTCATTGGCAGGGTTCCAGTCCGGGTCCAACATGATAAGATGGTTTCCTCCTATAAGAATTTTTGTAAATTATTTAGAAAATTATGAACCGCTTGGTAAATCATTTTTTACTTGCCTATCAAGCTGATTCCTGTTCCACCCGCCCTGCTGCTTAGAGTGATAATAAATTCGTTGGGTGTCGACAAGTCATTGAAGTTTGCTATGATTTTTTCTCGCATTGAAGTAGAAGTATTTCCATCAAATCGACGAAAAGGATAAATTAGTCCCGATCCATTACTGTTTTTTGCATCCTCTTTTCCTTCCATTTCCATCCTCTTCAACATTTCTTCAACAAGTGCCAAGCTTTCTGTCGACGACGACACGATGACAACCCGATCTTTTTTGTCATTATTAGATTTGATTTGTTCAAGAAGGCGCTTCAAAACAATTAGTTTGGCTGATAGATAAGAATCGTTAGGATCCTCATCTGCTATTTCATCCTTCGTTAAGATGTCGTGAACGTCTTTAAGAACCGTAACCTCCGACGAAAGTTTCTTAAGAGCTGCGGCTTTGAATAAAGGATGAGCGCATATGCTCTTCAGGTGGTAAATAACTTCAAAACCAGTAATTTTTTTGGTTCCAGGTTGTCCGTTGTCTTGTTTCTTGCGTCGTTTTTTGGGTGTGGGATTGAGCACTTCAAGATCTCCAGTTTGATGAAGTGGAAATTGTTGCTGCTTCTTAAATCCTTCCGTAAAAGCATTGTAGAGCCTCTTTTGCAGATTCTCTGCGTCTTCAAAGTTATTTCTCATTTTACAGCAAATTATGAACTCTGTATTACTCGTGGTGACAAATGGATTAGCACTCCTTCGAATTCGAAATGGACGAACGAGCGAGCGGAACCGTTTCAATTCAATTGGAATTTCTGTGGGATTTTTACCCCCATCTATCCAGTCTTGTATTGCCTGTCCGTACATTTCTTTGAAGCTTCTATCCTTAATAATTGGTATTCCATGTGGCTCCAGCCATTTTAGAATGTTGTAGTATTCTATGAAATTATTTTGCATTGGGGTTCCAGTAATTGCAATTCTTTTCTTGACGGGAAAGTCTGTGACGAAAGCAAATCTTTCGGTGGATGCATTTTTGATGTAGTGTGCCTCGTCAAGCACAAGGAGTCCGACTATATGATCATCATTAGCTGCCAAAGGTCCATCAATTAGTGGATCGTTGACATTGTTATTCTTCTGGTATTTCTTTCCCAAAATAACAAATGTTTCATAAGAACAAATCAACGTTTGGTAGGTGGAGTCGTTCTTCATGAATTTTGTTGCTTCTTCTTTTTTCTTTGAGGCGCTTAGCTTGTCGTCAATAACTAAAATTTTGAGTGTCTCTGTAGTGGGACCTTCACCTCGTGGCATAAGCCAGATTTTAATTTGTTGTTTCCAAACCGGGATAACTTGTTTTGGACAGATAATGATGGCTTTCTGAATAGTTGGGATAACTTTTTCTTGTTTATAATCCCAGAATTTGCTCTGAGTAATAAGTGTCCATAAAAC
>JAAXNX010001134.1:0-19859 GCA_036491905.1 Folsomia manolachei
GACAAAACCGGCTGCCCAGTCGCAAACTTGCTTTCTACTACGCAGGCAACAGCAAAATTTGGACAATTTGTGATTTATTTTATCAATCAGCACTACTAAATAGTTTAGACTAAAAGAACTGTAACTAACCGGCCCGGGAGCGGTGCTTTCTCCGAAGTTCGGAGTCCAAACCACAAGTCAAACAAGTTGGTTTGTGAAAAAAGTTAATTCCAGTCACAGTTTTTGTTTGAAGAAGTGCAACCACTTATCTCAAGTCTATTGATAAGATCAAGAAAGGAAGTTGGATATTCTAATCCGTGGAGAAAACAGATTTCTGGCTGGAGAACCCAAATTGACCTCACCCACAAAAAGTGACACCCAGAGAAGGCTGACTGGTTATAGGCAGGTCAGAGAAGGGTCATCCGCTCTAGAAGTGTGTTTCTAAATAATTGCACTAACATTGAGTAAATTGTCTTGGAGTGAAGATAGTAGAGTGTGGTACATTTAATATAAAAATTGAATGGTTTCACTTTTACCAACTAACCAATCAATAACAATAATACCAATTGTTTCGTAATTTTCTAACCATTTTTAAAACTTTTTATATACTCAACTTTTTTGTAACTTTCGTACCATGTCGTTTTAATACTTTTTGTACTATCCAAAAAAAACCTTGTCTAGCCTATAGTGGTGCAGATAATCACTTAACTGTACCAATGTATTAGGAGGATTATCGGAATTTTTTACTAGACCGACTGTTTAATGTATCCGATTTTAATACAAGTGACTGATTTCAATTATTAATAATCAATCAATCAATTCAAATCCTACAAAGATTCCGAATAAACCAAAAAGAAGTACGGGAAGGAAGGAGAGAAAGCGTGCCTGCCATCAATCAAACAAGAAAACTTTTTTAATGAAAGGTGCTCTGATTAAGTAATAAATCTTGACTCATCGTATCCAGAGACGTCATCTCTAGAAGTAAAAGAAATCGTTCAATTGCTTCGGCCTACACTAAATTTACAAGAAAAACCCAAGCAAGGGAAGATCGGAATCCCTTCTCAATAATAATAACCGAGAAACTTTTCATCGCAACAGAAGCATGAGCGAGGAATCAGAGAGTTTTAAATTGTCCTCGGGCTCCGAGACGCCAACAAATCCATCATCCGAAGGAGGAGGAGGAAAGGGTGGAGGTGGTGGGAGTGGGTCATCGACGGGAGGAACACCAACGACCACTGTGACAGGAGGAGGAAGTTCCGTGGGTAGTGGGGGCAGTGGGAGTGTGGGTATACCGGACATGGGGGGAGGTGGTGGGGGTGGTGGACCCACCGTGGCATGGACGTCAGCCCCACATGTGGATGACTATTATTACTACAACTCTGCCGCCATCAATTTCCAACAAAATGGATACTATTTCCAGAATTTTGGACAAATGCCAAATATGGGTGAGTCTATTTCCTTCCTTTTCTTTAGTCAATCTTGGTTCAAGTGGAATTGGATCCCATTCCATAAGTACGCAAGTGATGGATGGGAATCCGGTTTCTTGGTTCGGGCAAAGGAAGCAGATTTGTCTGAAAAAGTTCTAAATGGAATTCTTACAAATTATAGTTTTCCTACTGAAAGTTAGTTTATTGGAATGAAAATTGCATGGTCAGAGGATTTGAAGGAGCAAAATTAAACATGAGACGACTGTAATTTGTCTCTAAAGTGAGACAAATCAACAGTCCAATTGTATGATGTAGATCCGTGTCTCAAGTTTTGATTTTACAAATGCATGGGTTGAGCTTTTGAGGCATTTAGGTTGTAATTGTTCAATAAGCATTGCATAGTTTTGACAAAATGAGTACTGGAGCCTTGAAGCCATGCAGGATATTTTATTTTTATGAAATGATTAGGCATTTTAGGATGGACTCGTAGTATCGAATATTAATAAGGACCTACTGATTAATCTTCGACAAATTGAGACTGATTATTTTTTTACATGTAATAATTTTTAAATAGGTATGCCTCAGAATGGGCCATATGGTCACCGTCGATCCCCTTTTACACCTCAACAAGGTCAACGTCATGGTGGAAACAATGCTGGTGCACCTGTAGGACGATTTCCTCCTTTTGGTTTTCAACAACAGAGGCAACCTATGCGACCAGGAATGAAGGGCGGTGCTATCTACGGGTACAGAATCCTAGTTCATTTACTATTGTGCATTCATACCATTAGATCCATAACACAATTGATGTCTTTATTACTTCTGCAGGAAGCCAAGTCCCACGATGATGATGCAACCAAATTTTAGGCGAAGTTTTCCTGGTAAAGGTGGATTTCAACCCCAGTTTGATGGCAATGCTGTTCAGGGAGAGAATGAAACGCTGTATCAGGTAATTTTTGTCACGAAATCTTGTCTTTAGAACTTTATATTAAGAGAAATAAGATGCACAGCGTTTTAATATATTGAATAAATAATTACTCGATGAAAAATAGGAACGTAATGGTGCTGGACCATTGGATAACATGAGATCGTTGGAGCAATATTTGTCAGGTAAAGAATTCAGTCATTTTTAAAAACTTGCACTTGCGATCTGGCAATTTAAACACACGTTACATTATTTGATTTCAGATATGATGAGAACTGGGGGTGAACCTGCAGGGGGTACGTGTGTCATTATCAATTTTTTTTGCCAAGTCCATAATTAACAAAACTATTTATTTACCTCACACAGGGAAATGGAATTATTCTAGTGAAGACCCAGTCGGCCCCTCAGGGAATAACTCGGGATTCATCCTTGAAGGGGATACTGGTTGCACACCATCCAGCGTTGGAGTACAGAATGTTTCGCCACGAGCTGCTGTTGGACTCTCAGGTGTTGGGGCAAGTGGTGTGAATGAACAAGGGGAACGCTTTTCTAGAAAAGTATTTGTCGGTGGTCTCCCTCCTGACATTGATGAAGAGGAAATCACGGCCAGCTTCAGGCGATTCGGTCCCTTAGTTGTGGATTGGCCTCATAAAGCTGAAAGCAAGTCCTATTTTCCTCCAAAAGGTTACGCTTTCTTGTTGTTTCAGGTAATATTTAGTTTTAAAAAGTATTATTCAAATGATAAATGTAACGTAGTCTGCCCTACATTTGTAATTATCCCTTTCTATTTCTTAGGAGGAAAGCTCTGTCCAACAATTGATCGATGCTTGTATTCAAGACGACGATAAATTGTATCTTTGCGTTTCTTCGCCGACCATAAAGGACAAGTATGAATACATATGCATAATTCAATTCATGACAAAAACTGAAATACAACTTATATTGTCAGGCCTGTTCAAATTCGACCTTGGAGACTCTCTGATGCTGATTTTGTACTTGATGGTACGTTTTACTACCACTTCGGTTTAACAATAATGAGTGGTTTTATTGCGTAGATACACTCTATGATACCACTGTTGTTTTGTCCAGTCATTAATGCATGCAGTATAAAGTAAAAACTTCCTATACCTTCTGCAATAGTTTTCCAACAATTTCTGCAATAACCTAGAGTTCAATCCTTCTTCCGTAGATCAAAGTTTAAGGAATTATTAAGTTCATAGCTCAAGTTGAAGACTTGAATACGAGGCACTGCAGTTTTGGTATATTTGTAGTTTTAGGATTAAATAATCCCTCTACAACGCAAAATTGAGGAATTTTCATTAAAATTTTAAAACTGAAATCTATTCTTGATTTGTCCAATGTTATAAGATTTCAGTTAATTTAAAAAATGTTCGAATAAAATTACCTTCTTATTTATATATAGCATCAATGCCTTTGGACCCAAGGAAGACCGTGTTTGTTGGTGGTGTGCCCAGACCATTAAAAGCTGGTATAATGAATGATATTTTCATGACAAAATTCATTTTTGTAACACTAATCGAACAAAAATTGTCATTTTTAGTTGAACTAGCAATGATTATGGACCGCTTGTACGGGGGTGTATGTTACGCAGGAATTGATACAGATCCCGAGTTAAAATATCCTAAAGGTACTTATCTATAAGGCATACAATGAAATTTTGACAAGCAGGGATAAATCTAATTATATTGTATTTAAAGTTTAAAACCATAACATATTGCGAATGGAAATCTCTAATTTGATTTTTTGCTATACTTTTAGGCGCTGGTCGTGTTGCATTTTCTAATCAACAGAGTTACATAGCAGCCATTTCTGCAAGATTTGTTCAGCTTCAACATGGTGATATAGACAAACGAGTAAGTTTGTCCTTCTATGTGTATTTTCTAACTTTGTCTAAAACGGACGGTGTTTATTAAACATTTCAGGTCGAAGTCAAGCCATACGTGCTGGATGACCAACTCTGCGATGAGTGTGGTGGGGGTCGTTGTGGAGGAAAATTTGCTCCATTTTTTTGTGCTAATGTTACATGTTTACAGGTAACTAGACCGAGACAAGTTTGGTTTCATGACACTATATTTGTTCCTCCAAGTCCTGCCTTTTTGCATCATGAAATTAGTCTTTTTTAAACTGTTGTGTTGTTTTGTAGTGTCAATCGACTTTTTTTTGCTAACCTATTATTTTGCTTGAGACATTATACTTTTGCGTTTAAGCACGTGCCTTATTAGTTAAACGATTATAAAGAATAAAGTCAAATACTGTAGCAGGTGAACGTTTATTTTTTGGGGGGGGGGTTGACTGAATGACTGATTTTGCTTAACAATTTATTTTAGTTGTACCGTTGTCTAGTTTATATGCTGTGTTTCGTTTGTTAAGTTGACTGCTTTCTTTTGTGTGGTGTATTACAAAATAATGCAAATGCCAACACCCATTTTCTGACCTGAGATTTTGTTCCCAGTATTACTGCGAACACTGTTGGGCGACCATACACTCTCGTCCTGGTCGAGAATATCACAAACCGTTGGTAAAAGAGGGTGCTGATCGGTAAGTACAAAGTTTAACAATTTAGCAATTAAGTTTTTAAATGGATTAGAAAATCGAGATTTGATGGAAACGGAACTTCAAAAAATTGAATTATTACGAGCTAGTGAAGGGAACTATTCATGCTTATTTGCCCCCACATGTTTCACCTAGACTCATATCGAAATTCTGATTTCATACATGTTTCAGAGACCTAGATGCAATTTTTTTGGTGCGGTAGGTCATGACATTTAGGATATGCGCCAAAGGCCTTTACATTTTCAAATACCAACATGGAGGATTATTGTGTAAAGTTCTACATAATTTGACCCACAGATATGTACTAAAGGTTAGTACATTAGTACATTTCCCTGATTTGACCTTTGCCGTGAAGTTATTTACTGAACTTCTCATCCAATTTCATGTGAAAACGGTTCTTGGCTTTATCACAAATTTGTTTCCAAATTATATTATTCTTCCATGCTCTATGAATTTTCCAAATTTCAAAAAAGCCTGATTGCTGAGAAACTTGTTTCTCGTGTCCTACAGCATTGGCCACAATTTTTGTTGCAAATTTTAGAATCTTTTCCTGTCGCTTTGTTTGCCACGCACATTTACATTGCAATTGAATCAATTGGTTCAAAATATGAACGATTGAAATTCATTGGCGTAATTGTGCATTTCGCTTTTTGTTCTTTATGAACTTTTGTCAAATGAATGGGTTTTGTGGTCATGTTTTTTTGGTAAATCTGTTTTATCAAAGATGGTTAAAAAAATAATTGGGCTCGTTTCGGCAAAGAAGCCACCTTTGTGGGTGTGCAGGCTAGGGTTTGCCATTTTAGAAATAAGTAAGAGTGCAAAAAAGATTTAGTGCTAATACTTGAGTGATAAAGGGGCCAGTAACAACACTTCTGAGTTGATTTAACTTTTCTTTTGTTTGTTTCCAGACCCCGGGCATTACCGTTTCGGTAAGAGTTGTTTCCTACCCGAATTGAACTCGCATGCGTCATGCATGATGTGTGAAATTTTCTCCAGTTTTTTTTTCTAATGTTATCTTTGTTTCTTTTCTTTCTTCTCAGACCTAATTACTATAGGCGACTCGTGACTGTCAACTCGCAAATGTAAACCAAAGAAACTGTCAAAAAGTAAGCCATCATGGAAAGATTTCAAAAATAGAATGAGTATAAAATGGTCATTTGATAATTTACAAAAATCATTACGTTCAGGTAACTCGTGCAGCTGGATGGGACTGTGTCACTCTGTGTGGAACTAACTAACTCCTTCAATTACTATGGATGAAAGTTAAAACCGTTTAGAATCTATTTAAATGAGTAGAAGTATTTGTAATTGCATTTGAACGGAACAATACACGTTCGCTTTGATTACCCCGTTAGTGCTGATATAGTGATAATATTATATGATGACCGTTTTTACCTTTTTGAAATGTTATCTCACAGTCGCAATCAAAAGTGGTTTCTATGCATTACACTTAAGAAGACTAGTTAAAGTCTACATTTTGGCCAGAGTATAGACTTTTAGAGTGATTTGTTATAAGTAGTTTTATAGTTTAGTTGAATATGAGGGTGAGGAAGTAGAAACGAGTAACATAATGATAACTTGAGGTGACGACGATCATGAATTGAAACGCTCAGAGGGTGTGGTTCTAGTATCTGTAGAAATAATAAGCCGAATGACTGAGAATACGTCAAAAATCGTAAATCAAAGGGTGCAGAATAGGGACTGTTTTCTAAAGAATTAGTTATTAATTATATTTTACTTGGCTTATAAGATTAAGACTATTACACTGTTTCCTACCCTCGTCCAGTTGCCCCCTCCCATTATCTAATAGCACAATACAATCCTACCTAGTAGCAAATTAGCAACTCATTAATTTAAGAAAGCGAGTCAAGGTAAAAATCAGGAATGGTTCAACAACGAGTGGGTTGACAAAGTTGACAATCTTAGTCCTTTGTGAGCGTGTATTGTAAAATGTAGTCAATGTGTCGAACTTGCGTAATAACAAGTATAATAAGTCTGGATCGTTACTTGGAAGTAAGGAATTACTATGCATTAGTTATTAGAATTATTTTAATAGTCGTCGTTTTCATTTCGTTACTGTTTTTCGACAATCTTCACTCTTTTTACGCCCATTTTGTTTGAACTTAAATTCCGAATCTTTTTATAGGTTTCTTGCCGTTTTCAAAAATGCATAATAATTAAGTCATTCATTCACCATTACACATAATACACATACGGGATGGATTTTCAGTTTTATATGGAAGTGAGGTAATGCCAAAAAAGAGTAGGATTTGATTGAAAAATTAAAAAAATAAGAATTATCAATCCAGACATGGGATTCATTCAGGTGTATTTATGCACAATTGATTGATTTATTACACACATTATATGCAGACCAGAGTCAGTACAGCGCAACGGTTTTGTTTTACAATGCTGGTATTGTTAAATGATTGTATTTGTACAATAGTCGAATTTTATTTTACTTTGCCTTAATTTGTACTGGGGGTTATTATATCTTTTAAAACAGTAGATACAAGTTGATACCAATTGTTGTTGGGTAAAAGCTCAGATATCGTTTCATGTAGTCGCGTGTACGAGTTTCATGAATTTAAACAATTACTTAGCTATAGTGAAATGCATAATATGTATGTTAAGCAATCATTGACTAGTCAAAGTTTTGTCAGATTGATTATAGAAATTTTTAATTACATTGTTACTTTTCCATTTAAACTTTTATTATCAACGTTTGGTGCCATCGTTTATTTTGATATCGTGTTTTATCCCGTAGAATAACGTACAACCGTATAAATACCAATACCAAATCAATGAATCACATCACGGCTCTAGTGGCTAATTATTAATTTTACTGTTTTATTGCTACCTTCACGTACGTTTTACGTTATTTTTTAAGTAAGTGCCTTACTTGTTTCTCAAGCCGTGTTGAACTGAGCATGCTTATTATATTTTTGAATTTTATTGATGCATTATCAGTTATTAGCCTTTTTTGTCCAAGCAACAATCATCATCAACAAACAAAAGTTTAAAAACTATAATTCGGATTGTTTTATTATTAGTTGCCTAGTTTGTAAACTGTTTTAAATAATGTCAAAATTTTATGGAATCCTGGGAACTTATACTATACTTCTTTTTATACTTTAGTTTGAGTTTATTGTTGTTTGTGTTTTAGCACATTTTCAAAGTTCAAGTCTGTCTATATTAACGCCCATCCCCACTTCCAGATACATTTTTTTGTCTGGGATCAGTGAAATTTTTTAAAACTTGACCGATTGCTGAAATGTGTACATTTTCAAATAAAGTGCTGGGTCAGATTTGAACTACTTATGAATGGTTGTAATTTTTAGTAATTAATTATGTTTGGCTTTGGATTTTGTCTCATTTTGACAATGGTTATCTTGTCATGCAATAATCATTTCCCCTTTATTATTGCTTTACTTGAGGAAAATACTCCTCTTGTGTCGCACAAAATGCTCATTGGTTTTATTTGTATTTAGCTTATTCAAGGGAATCAAAATTTCGTGGTAAAAATCAATCAAAGAAAGACTAGGAAAATACGACGGCGTTCTAAAATGTGAAAAAAAAATCATTTTCTTACTGGCTTGTTAAAACAGATTTGAATGCAGCTTTAACCCAGACCTCACGCTATGGCTGTTTATTATATCCTTTTAAATGCTAATATTCATGCCATTTGTCACACTTACAGTCCACAGTTATTACGTAATGTTTAGGAAAATTGCGCAAGAAACTGTACGAAAAGCAGTTTTAGGAATTTGAGTTGTGCAAAAAAAACCGGATAAAACATTCATTGCCCTCAGCAATCTGTTGGTGCTTACATTACGTAAGGTTTAGAATCGTATTTTGGTATCGTGTTACGCATTAATTGAATAATGTGCTTAAAAGTCTCCAGCATCATCATTTACTTATCCCTACTATTGACTGACCCAAAAAATATTATTAATTGTACAGCACAAGTTGTACTCGGAAAATAAAAGCTGAACGCAATTCCCTTTGGGTGATTCTACTCGGTGCTATGCTGATTTTGTCCAGCAGCAAATTTTTGCAGGAAGTTAGATTTCTTAAACCCCTTTTTGTACTTGTAATCAAACATTTCTGGAAAATTATGGGTGTCTTGACTGTTTCGCAAAAAAACCGACAAAGTACTCTGTGGTCCTATTCTCCACAATCACTAATTGTTCCAGTTCAACCAATGGTAAAATGTATTGAAAAACAAATAATTATGATGCCTGCATTTGTATTGTATTCACCTTTACATGGTTATTTTATATTTTCAATGATTCTATCATAGTGATAGTCATATGTACGTACACAAATATGAGAGCTTAATTGTATAGTTTTCGGGACTTTTTTAGATTGAAAATTTCGGACTTTGGCATTAAAAATTTTTTCAACATTTTCTAGATTTGTAATTTTAATAAGAAAAAATACGTAAACCGTTAAGATACGATTAGCTAAGCGTTGACCACTATATCTAACTTAATAGTCCTACTAACCTATATAACCACGTTTAAAATACTTACGGATATACATAAGTCTGCAACGCCGGAATTTTAGCACTCGACTCGAATTAAATCTGACTCCTGGATCCGACTGATGTGAAATTATTTGCGTTCGGTTTACGATGAAACGCCGAGAAGCAATACATGTGAACCAATTTGCAAATGGATAAGTCAATTGGTTAATTCAATAACGCTATCATTTTGGTACAACCAGGGAACCGTTCGTTCTTATTAGTCAACTTGTAGTTTACATTACAATTGTTAATGAAATATCCGGTTAATGACCATTTTATAACTCAGCCACTCCCACAATCACTTAACCATCATTCGCAGCTTGTATTTAAGATTAACTCATTGTTTGATATAAAACAGGTTTAAGTGTTCGCTTTGCAACAATGAACTCGCAAATATGTAATCGAACTGATTGATAGTTGATGTGCAGCTCCCATGGATAAGATTAAATTGACGTTTATCTTATTCACGTAAAATTTAAGCGGTTGTAGATTTTCATAGCTGACATTATAATTCTAGACTCCGGTTGGCGGTTGCCTTTCCTTTAACCTAATTAAAGGCTGGATCCTAAAATCCAATTAGTGAGTTATTGGAAACAATGGGCATGTTTGTTAAATATAATGATCTAATCAAATCAATACTCCATGGCGTTATGTGGAGTCGTGGTCGAGGTTTGTGAACAGTGTCCCATGGAAAAAATAGCATTTAGAAAACAATTAACACAATCACTTGGTTGGTATTGTACTCTACGATGTACAGTACATACTTGAATGGATATGAAAAGCTTTCCGTGACAGTTGTAAAATTTTTACTGTAATGCATATGCAAAGATAAATTAATTGCTGGAAAATAAGGTAGACTGGTTAACTAACTAAGTAACGGGCAACTACATGTAATCAATAATATGCAAGTAGGATTACTAAAAAATAATCTTGTAGGGTTGATAATATTTCAAAATTTTCATACCAATCTTAGGAAAGGTTTCCTTTGAAATTTGTGATATCATTTTGGATACAACAATTTGGCGACGAGAAGAGTTCCTCACCTACTATGAGGTCAATCACGAACTTTACGATATGAGAAGTGAAACAATAGTTTTTGCGATAATTGTATTTAAGGCTGTCGGGCACGATGTCGGATTCTCTATTCATCATTCATCAACCTTTATACGGAATAAGCAGTTCGTACCAAATCCATGAGTTCGTCATGAATGATGTAACATGATTCAGTGTGTAATACGATCGAATTAAAATACCTACTTAACTAATGTAAAACTAATACAATCGATATAGTTATAAAACCACGGGCTAAAGTTTCGTAGTTTTACACACTCTGTGAATTGTTAGTAACAATTTGTTACCTATATGTTGTTCACCATTTTACTACCCTTCACCATACACAGTCACTCATTGCCCGATTCATGTAATAATAATTAACAAGACAGACACGGATGACCGTAGTTAATGGTGTTACAAAATACGTGTATTAAACCTAAGGCGTTACCATTAAATTATATGTTATTGGTAGTTTTTTCATGTTTTGACTATAAGCCGACGTAAATAAAGATACGAGCCAGTTAAAAAAAATCATGTTTGTAGGGCTTCAACACTGAACGTTTTTCAATAATAAACTGTTCAAGTTTTGCAAAGCTAAATACCAAATACCTAATCTTTGCATTTCCATCAGCGTACACGGTGCTTCTTTAAATAATGCATGCATGCAACAATCAAGGGACATTCGGTTACTTTACATATGCCAAAATTCTTGAGATAAAAAATTGATAAAGAATGTAGAATCATTGGCGTGCACCCTCAAAATTTTAGCAGCTCCGGTGAACATCAATCCAATAGAATGCAGTTTTTCGTTGGAGAAAGTGTCTTCAAATATCTATGTTCCAAGCGTGTATGATACAATACGTCCAGTTTACACCCCATCCAGCACCAGATATATTCAGATATGCATGTAACAGGATAAGGAGGCAAAACGAGATGAATCGAGCCGTCAACCACTCATTCGTGTAATCGCAAAAATTCTATTAAGTTGTTTGTTGTGTTGCTTATTGTGATCTGACTCGAGATGAAAGTTCCCGTCCTGTTGAGTTGCTCAACTGTTTCATAGTTTCATTTTCATTCCTTTTACCATTTCAATGAAAAGGATTTTGATTCTACTGTAGACTAGTCTGTAGTGCATCCTTGCTTATTGGGTGGCTGGCCTGTGTTAGCCTTCACACTGATCTCTCAAATCACAAACTGCATGAAATGGAATACAAGAGGTTGAAGTAAAAGTTTATGACGGGTTCTTTCTTGTATCAAAACAAGTGCATTCACTAAAAATGCTAAATTTCGCTTGTGCTTCATCATTCAACTGTGGATCTCATCCTACATTCAATCACCCGGTTAGGCTACACTTATTATTTGATGCCTGATTTTAGAGGGATAGCAAACCAAACCAAACAAAAGCAAACTAATAATAAGAATGCAATTTACTTTCAATCCTTTTTGCCGTTGTTTATTGCTGCTTTTTCTTTGATTCTTTATGTTTCCTTGGTGGGTGGGTGTGTAGATAGAAGGGATGAATTTTATAGATGCAAATACAAAGCTATTTGATTCCAATTCCAGCAGGGGAAGTGGATAGAAAGAAACACATTTGATGTAGAAATAACTCTGTAGCAGACGGATTTGTTTTAATCGAGGCAACTTTTGAGTTTAAACTCAAATTTGAATTCCTATGAAACAACAAAGTGGTTTGTCAGCGGATCGAAGCACGGTTTCATTGTTTTTAAGCGCTGTATGGTAGTTTTTACTACACGTATTAGTATTATTGTATAATCGTGTTATGATTGCGAAGAATTATTGGCCAATTACTACATCATCTTTGTGGAACAGAATTACGAGTAAGTGAAAGTGGAGACATTTGGAAAATGTTGATTTTCTCCACACAAAAGGCAAACAATGAAAGTAAAAAAAACTGGATTGGATGCTTGAATTGAGCCATGCGACCAACATCACCACGTACAAAATAGAGCATCACGAAGTAAATGCATAAGAAGGGTGGAAGGCAGAAAAACTTTAAGGTTTAGTTAGTAGAAAAGCGACACAAAGAAAGAAAGCAGCTTATTTGTTGGACAAGCCAATATTGGCTGGCATCGTGCATATTTTTCGGGTGTGGAATGTGTTCTCTGATGTGCTTCATCTCAAAGGGATGTGATACAGTTGAGTTTTATGAGGTACATCATTCAAGGAGGCTGGACATTAATATAGTCAATAAAGGAGGCAAAGGTTCTGCTAACCGTGCTCCTCGTTTCGGAGCATAGCACAATTTTCCGTCCTTGAAGAGCCAATAATGTCATGAGTCCCTTTGAAAGGTAAATTTATTATGCCGACTTTTTTTAGCCAAGCTCTTTTGACACTGGCAACGATACGCCGACCGAGTGAGTGTCTGCACAAAGAACGAGGGATTAATTGAAATGCTTGGAATTCCTCTCGCGTGGATGCGTCCCGGCTTCCTTCCCCATTTATCCACATTTATGTATCTCTTAATGAATCCACTTTCCTTTACCCCACCATCCCACCATTTCCCACCCCGACCAAAAGACTCGTCTCTCTATTTCCACTCCATTCAATGGAACCCAATGCAATTTCACTCAACCCTTTATCAAGTCTACGTCCCAGTCCATAGTAGGAGAAAGTTGTCTTCAACTGAGGATGGGGCAAGCAGTTGCCTAATTACACGCTTATCTCGTATCCACTGACTCTCTCTCTCACCTTCACCCCAATCAAATGAACCTCAACCAACTAACACGCACAAACCTTCCTGTTTTTAGTTCAAAGACAATTTAATTCCGACCAGGAAGGCATGCCACTTCACTCAGCTACCCATTACCTGCCACTTATTTCATTCCTTCTCTAATTAACCTCTGCCCTCCGTCTTCTTTCTTCTTCTTGGCATTCTCTGTATTCTTAATTGTGATTGTGATTACAACTCGATCTTCTAATGGGGACGGGATGCGTGTAATTTACGCATTTAAAACTGGGTGAAAGTAAATGTGCCTCCATTAACGTTTTCATTTTATTCTTTCACCCTCACAGGAATAATTTGGCTGGAGTCTGGAGCAATTTATTCGGAGGGTGTTGGGAAGGCGAGATGAAGAAAGTAGTTCAAAATTGCAACTGCATTTATTTCGAACCACGTACCTACAGCATTTATGAAAATAAAATAGATTTGACTATAAAAAAACAGTGTCATCTGCCTCCGAATAAACAGACGAAATAGCCATTCACACAAGATAGTTTTAAGACGAACTTAATAAGGACCAAAATTGGGTTATTTTTACTCAATTCCCTGTTTTCTCACAGCGAGCCAAATAAAACTAATTATAAGATAAATGCCTGTGAAATAATGGTCTTCCGTAAAACGGCCATTGTTGAAAAAAGGCCTTTTAAAACAACTCAACATAATTTTCATTAAAATGACGCAATTTTAAATATAATAAAACCCAACACCAAGCAGACGACAGTAATTTATCAAGCTGTGATACAAAAAGTAATTCACAAAGGAATAAAATATTAATCTCTGGCTGAAAGGACGTTGAGTGATGATTCCAAATTTTTTTGTGGCTCGTTCTCTATAGTCTCTGGTTGGTTGGATCTTCAAACAGTTTGCTAGTGGTAAAAGTACCCGTTTTTAAAGAATGACGGGATGAAATGAGAAAGATGGAGTGGGGATGGATGGGGAGCAGAAAAAGAAAGCTAAAACCGAAACTAGACGGGAAATAAAAGACTGGATTTGATAGAGTAGTCCACAAAAACCGAAAAGCAAGTTTAGCAACTTTAGTTGGATAGAGTTTGGATTGAATGGAGATCATCTCAACTAAACTCTGGAAACTACATCCACCCTGTTCGGAGTATGATATGAACACAAGGGAGCAAGAAAGAAAGAAATAAGGAAGCGAAGGGCCATTTTTTATCGGTACGGAGGAGCTAATAAAAAGTTTCTATAATAGAACGATGACATTTATTACGTCTTATTACAGAGTGGAGTAATTAAGAAATTCTTTTCCGCATTGTTGCGGCTTTCCCGATTCATTTACAGAGTCTTGGCTTGGCTCGTAAACTCCGAAATTCGGTTCAAAGACTAAATTGTTTTTAAAGATATGTTTAAGATGGTTTATAAAAGTCATTTCACACAATTCAGTGATGGTGGACTAGGGTGGGGTGGTACTTGAGGAGACATCTCTCTTTCTGTGAGACTTGATAAATCATAGCAAAGAAAGCACAAATAACTAATTGTGATGTGTTTCAGGAAATGTGATTGCTTCGGTGATTAGTTTAGTTCAAGTGGAGCACGTGCATGTATCAATTTGCCTTTGTGTAATTAATCGTTTTCTTTCCACTAGTTGGATTCAAACAATGTAAAAGAGTTGTAAACGAGAAAATGTGGAGTATTGAATTGCAGTGGCATCAGGGGACATTTTATGGCACTTGTGTTTTCGTTTTTTGTCCTGTCAACAATAGTTATGCAGCCTATCTTGGCATCTCATCTGGTTCCATTTGAAATGTTACAAAAAATGGGATGACAGGATTTGATATTAAATATTAGATAAAGATTCGTAGTCCATGGATTCTTATGCAATGCCGTGTCATGCTCAGGACCCCAACCATGTCCAAAATGATATCAAATAAATATGGAATTCTTTTTTTATTGTGACAAAGTCAAACAGTCATACCACCACAAGGACATTAACCATGTCAAACAATCCAAGTAGCCCGAGCTAACTACAATTGTTTGTCGTAAAGTAACCAAATATGTTACTGAGTATTTGTCTTGGTTTTCATAATTGGACTACCAAATTACTCATCCTTCCCAATATTTTGTTCATAAAATCAGAAGATAAAAATTAAGGTTACATCGTTACATGTGATCCAGCTGCATGAGAATCGAGTACAATGGAAAAGAATGTGGTTTAGTTTTGGAAACATCATGTTTCAAACATGGGGGAGATTTCATGGTCTAACCTCACTGGACGGATTGCAGGTTCAGCTTAGTGATTACCGGACCCTGTTTAGCAGAGGGACTATGCCATTATTTGGGCGTCAGGCGAAAGTCAAGTAGGGTGACCATTGTTGTCCTCTATTTACAAAAGGTAATCAAAACACATCATTCCTCCAAGTGTTTCCATTTTTCTCCCCTCCTAAACTTTGGAATGTAATGTATTTAATTTAGGTTGGTTGGTGGCTTGGCAGGGTATTTAGATGGGGGAACATTACGTAGTCATTCATGAATCTGTTTTGTTGTTAATGCTTTCACTACCCTATTCAAACTCATTTTATTGCTCTAAATCTTCCATGAACTATGTGCTCAATGATATCGGCAATATCATCCTGATTTGAGAACACGTGTTTTACAATTGTGTCCAATATTAAGGTTTTTGCGTTTAGTTACAGCTTATTTGCGTAAATTGAAGTGAATTTGGTGAGGAAATTTCACTTTAAACTTCCTATTTTGGAAATCATAGCAGAAAATCAAATCCACTTGATGCGTTTCACATTTCCGCTTTAGTCAAGCTGTACATGCAATTAATCATTTCTTGCAGACAAGAAAGTCATAATAACTTTAATAATAATGAGAAGGGAAATGGCTAACCGAGATTTTCAAGATTTTCAATTATACAAATCAGGATGCGGTTTTTAGAACTGAAAATTGAATCTGCATTAATTATGAATGGTATGAAAAAGCCACTTGTTGTAATACAAGTCAAGCTATCACGCGTCAACTAGTGAACATCACCAAGCCAAGGATTGAATGACAAAATGAGAAATGAGACAAAAGTGTTACAGATACAGTAATCCCTTTATAACGTTTTAATCACCTTACAAAAATGTGAACATATTTGACATCAAGACGCTTGTCTCGTTCCACTCAAATCCAATTCAAGTTAACATTTCATGAGTATTTAATTTCTTGGTATTCATTTCACTTAGGGTTGGCATTTATAGGGTTGAGTATATTCTTATATTTCCACACGTCACACTTCTGGAACACTCACAGGATATCCACCTCAGATACTCCAATTATCGGTGCGTAGCCTATCAGACGGTTGATTCACTCGAAGGATGGAGAATGTGCCAAATATGAGGAGTCACACCCACCAACATGGTCAAAACCTGTGGAATTGTTGGATTCTTGAGTGACTCGTCTAGAGTAATTTCGTGGGCTGGTAGAACACTCTGGAAACATGGATGTGGGCCCTTCACCTTCCCCCAGCATTTGAGTCACATTTCCAGTAAAGGAAGAGAGTTGAAGGGTACCACAACCAATGGTTGGAAAACCTGCGGTGGTGCTATTACTTGGAGAGAAATCAGTTGGACAAGGAGGTGGGGGTGGATGTGGGGGTGGAGTTGAAGATTTTGAACCGTCGTCATCCTCGCTGTCATTCTCATAGGCGTCATCATCCTCTCCTCGCGGATCCAGGTGAGAACTTTGAGACCGAAAAATTGCGAGTCGCTGTTGTTGCATTTCCAAGTGCTGTTTCCGCCATTTGATTCTTCTGTTCTGAAACCATACTTTTACCTGTGAAATATAAAAACATGGGATCAAGATAATTGTGATTGGCAATTAGGATGTGTTTCTATGTAGATTACTGGTTTATTGAGTTTCTGTTGAAAACGCCTTGGTATACCAAGGGAGAATAAAAAGCAGTTTAGAGTAACAGGAATTGTGACTTATCACCACAATAAGGTTATAGGTAAGTTAGGAAGCTGTTAAGACTAAATTAATTATTTGCGTGCTAATCAAAAGCTCTGATTACAAAAAAATTGAATGAAGTAGTTCATTAGTTTACCTGTGCCTCAGTAAGGTAAAGGGTGGATGCTAAATAAAGTCGTTCAGGCCCCACCATGTATTGCTGTCTCTCAAATTCTGCTTCCAATCTTTCCAGTTGTTCAGGTGTAAAAATTGTTCGAACTCTTTTAGATTTTGTTAATCTTCTGGAATTCTTCGACAGCTTCTCTCCGGATTTTTCTACAATATCCAATTCACAGTTTCAACTCAACAATGAAGGAATCCAAAATTATCTCTGATTCTTCGTATTCCCCAGAGAAGGATAAGATTACAAATCCGTGACGCATGGTTTGGTAACAGGACAAATAATTTTGTTTTCAGACGTCATTTGCCGATTTTTTAAAATTTGAATGATAATCGGAATTTCAACATCCATCTTATTTTGAAAATGCGTTAAACCAAAGAGTATTATGCAACGGAGTGATTTCCACATTGGCAATTTTGACTTTTGACTGATAATTTTAAAGATAATGTTCCCAATGTAAATTAATACAGTTACAAGAATTCCTCACCCGTTCCCAGATTTGATCTCGTAAATGAGTTGTCCCGTTCTTTTCTGGAGTGAAAGTTCCGATTTTCTCTCCTCCCACCTTGCTCTAATTGCTGATGTTTATCCAATGTCCAATTATTGTCAGAATCTCCCTCTCCCCGACATGTTGTGGGAGTTGGGCGATTTCCAGGATGGAGACGATTTTGAATTGCCACCTGAGCAGCATTAATACCCAGCAAGGAGTCAATGGTGAAAGACTTTCCTCCAGCGTTTTTCATAACGAGGCTTTCCTTACAGTTGTCAGACCCAGATAAAATATTGAAATTACAGGAAGAAGCAAATGGAAAGTGATGGTAGAGTGCGGTTGGGTCAAAATTTTGACCTTTCCGTGATAATTCCTTATGAACCCCTCCGACACTATGGCTCACTTTTACACGACCACTTTCACCATTACTACCACTCTCACAAGGGCGAACTGACCCCGAGGTAGGTGACCAGTTGAACACAGACGCTAGGCCGATTGACCATAAACCGTCATGAAGTTTCACAGGATTGAGCATAGTAGCGAATCATGAGAGAAACTTGCCAATTTGATATTTCACTCCCAACTCTTTTAGTACAAGATAGATTTTATTGGGCAGTACTTTTTACCAGGAACGGTATTCACGCAAGTTTTCTGAATCACTTAATCTCACTCAGAAAATATCGCTCTTTATTGCTCAGTTCACGACGTTTAAGTTGTTTTTAGCTTTGTGGTGTGAAATCATGCAAAAATAATATTCCACTACATTACTCTTGACTCTGTTAGCAGAATATTTGCTTGTCTCACTTTCTGCTGAAAAGTTTGATTGTGCATGTATAAATATCCAACACAGTTTACAGATGAATTGTATTAGTGACTCAGAGATGCTACCTTAGAAAAAATTGGACTTTCAGGTCCATTCTAAGAATATAGAACCAGTTTACTAGCAACGCCAGTAATTGTGTTGTAAGTGATAACTTGGTTGATTGTTGCGTCGTATGTATTTCCCGTTGTTGATGATGTGAAGAGGGATAAAGGAGTGAAGAGGACTCAAGTAAATCTCTTGACAATGATGTGATTGTTGGTTAAGTGGAGGAAGGACCCAAGTTGATCTCTCTACGCCAAAGGATCGATTGGTGGAACTGCGGTGAGGGATCCGCCTGTGAGGGGAAGATCAGAGGAAGGAAGGGAATACGGATGGAAGGAAAAAATCTCAAAAATCAATTCTACCATGCTCCTCCCTTCCTATTGTACGAGGGTTCTTACCAGGGATGCTTGAGGTTATGCAATCATAATGTGGACATCTTCCCAGTCTACTCCACTCACTACCATTCGGTGTGTAGTGCGGATTTTGCAGAATCAAAGGCAAATCTTGTGTCTCAAAATATTTTATCGACACATTTCATTATTCTGAGACTACAAGTCATTGTAATGACAGGTCTCTCTTCTTGCAGTACGAATAAAATAGTGCATGGCGAATTAAGGAAAAGAAAATTTTCATAGTTTTAGGTTTTGTAAATTTTATTATGAATACGAAAAAGTTTTGAGGTAGTTTTTAACAACTCCATGTTACAACTTTTGTGATTGCGATTAAAACTATATTAATGAAACGCATTGAAGATTGTGCCAGAAATGCATAAGAAAATTTGCCTGGTTTGGAAATATACATGATAAAATTTTCACCATCAACTAATGTGCACCAATATAAACAATTCATTACATCAGAGTATTATTATAATACTCATCGGTCCAGTTCAATTGCTTAAATAGATTGAATTAGTTGCATGATTTATAAATAGTTCTTGGGTGGAGTTGACACGCAAATATGGAGGAGGTGGTGGTTAAGCACGTGATTGGTTTGTGCTAGGAGGAGTGGTGGTGGTGACATGAAAATAGATCCGCGAAGGGCTGCCTGCGAAGGGCCGCTGCGAAGGGCTGTGGCGAAGGGCCAGACTTGCTCAATGCTGTAGGATCGGGTATTTAAGGGGAAGCAGAGCCCAGTCCCAAATCACTTCACTGGACCACCTCCTCTGGACAACACCTCCTCCTGGACTGGACCCTGGACTACCTTTGCTGC
>JAAXNX010001135.1:0-19851 GCA_036491905.1 Folsomia manolachei
TCGAGTAGTTGTGCGTGTACATAAAATGTGTAGAATTATGTTTTTTTATAATGCATCCACATGCTGATGTCCTATATCTACGCATATGGTTGCATGAAAAACTTAGCTCATTTTATTCTCTTGTTTGTTTCCAGACAAAGTGAAGAAGGGCGAGGGATTGTTACCCCACTCGCACTCCATTTCCGGTGGTGACTTTCCATCCCTTCATCAACAACAGCAGAAGCAACTCAACAATAAACTAACCAACAATCAATGCAGCAAAATGAACTCTGCCCTGCTAACCGAGCAGCAGAAGCAACAATCCTCTGCAACAACCCTTCTCAAGAATAGAGCCTCTTCAGTAGATGAGTTGAGATCAACAGGTGTGTTCTTAATTTCAACTGAGTTTATCATTTTACCATCTAATTCTATTTTCAAACTCTTAATTTAAGAAAGATTGCATATACATATGAAGTGAAGGATTGGTCGACTATGTATGTATATGCTAGGTATATGATAATTATGACAGATTTTTAATCACAATTTATACCGGACAATATGACATTCTGAAAATTTCATCAAATTAAATTGTTTGGGTAACAATTAATTATATTGTGGTGATTATCATTAAGAATGAAGTCATCATTTTATATTGCTTTCAAGTGGTTATGATGCCATGCATACGTTTAGTAAGAAGATAAATAGGAGTGGTACAGATTGTTATTTGCCATTTATTTCATGGCGTTAACTATTGGTCTGGGTCATTCATTCCGTTCGATCCAATACGGTGAGAGAAATGCAGCAATCATGTATTGGTATGATAGTTCCCAATCACATGTGGATGGTCAAACATAATAAGCAGCGCTGTTTGAGCGTAAATCTGCACAGCAAAGTTTTTTTCTAATAATGTTGCAATCACAGCAACATAGATATCACCACACCAATGTATACCCCAACACATACAAGCCTTTGTAAAACAACAGCAACATCAACGTTTTATTTATTTTATGTGGTGAATGTGTTTCATGGCCAAATCTCAAATTTTTTGGTGGATGTATGTGGATTTGGATTGCGCCTATGGCGCTGTTGCGCTGTTTGCTGGCCAAACCATCATCATCCATCCATGCCCTTCCAAGTAAATTTACAATCAGTTAAGTTAGTTCAGTTTAGTCCATGTCCATGCAGGGTTGAGATGTACGCGACTAGTGGGTTGGTAGGTTGATTAGTGGATGGAAACGCTAATTTGTTTAAACTTCAGATAATATCCCTGTATTTGCCAGCGACGCCAAACCCTACATTAAACTAGAGTGAAGGTTGGAGACAGATTAGCTTTAATGAAGTTGTGCAAGAGGAGTAAAAAGCAAAGTGTACATTACTAATTTATGAAGTTATCTCATTAATTATGGAGGATAATTAAATCAGAGAGAAAAGGACAAGGTAACAATCGAGTAATGATTGGAGTTAAAGTGTGTTAGGGCACATCACAATAATGAATTGTTGTTGAGTTACAAACAACAAAATGGTATAATAATTGTATTAACCCTTCTTTTCAGAAGAACATTGGTATTCTGCCGATTCGGACACAGAGCCTGACAGTCTCTCAACCATTATTCCTCCGATCCCACCTGCTCATTCTCCACCCGGTGATCCAAATCAGAATAGTGCCCACACCAATCCAAGCGTTGGTGGAAGTGTGAATTCTAATTTTGTGAGCGTGAACCTCAATAATCTGCCTAATGGGAATGGCACATCTCAGGAGAAAGTGAATTTAAACTATCAGTTGAAAGGACAAACCTTTCCATTTGTGCAAAGTGTTGGAAATCTTTACTCCAATTGTGAAAGTAATGGATCTAGGATGGATGTTGCGACTATCGGGTAATTCGACATTTTTGGTTATTTTGTGAAGCTTTCGTTCTCATTTGAAATAAGTAAATCTTTTAATTTCAATACTGACCACATCACATAACTTGGCTTAAAACGGGCATTTGACCAAACAATGATTGATCTTTTCGTAATGATGATCGCCTTGGATTTGTATTCAATTATAGTTTGTTAGACAACTTTTCTGTAGTAAGAGATGCTGGAGAGGACAACTTGACAACTTTGGCCTTGGATTTTTTGAGGCAATTTTCTTGGCAGTTGCTGTACTTGTGCTTTTTTGTTGAGTTGTTTTAACTTCAATTGGAGACGAGAGTGATTCTTCGTATTAAAAC
The DNA here is from genome assembly GCA_036491905.1 of Folsomia manolachei. NCBI lineage: Eukaryota > Metazoa > Arthropoda > Collembola > Entomobryomorpha > Isotomidae > Folsomia > Folsomia manolachei. Next base: position 2,193 of record JAAXNX010001135.1, read on the forward strand.
TAAGACGGCACACACTTTACCGATCTCAAGTCTCAAGTAGTGAATTGTGGATGGGATGAGTTAGATGAGCATGGTTCCTTTTCCACATATATCATTTCGTCTCATCATCCATCATTTGAATACCAAGCCAAAGTCAACTCCATAAACTTTAGTCCTAAACCTGGTACAACAATAATTGAAAGTATTTAGGTGGCAAACTATTCTGATATGGGCACAAAAGCCTACACTAACTAACACTTGAATTTTTATGGCACGTGAGAAAACTGCATGCATGTATTTATTAAAGCAACAAACTAGAAAAACCGATTCATTTAAACAAGGTTAACTTTGATTTAAACACCTGAGTTGATCAAAGCTAGCATGCAATTAAACTTGAGTGATATTGTAATGGGTCATAAATTCCATGGACAAACAAACTAGAAAAGCCGATTCATTTAAACAAGGTTAACTTTGATTTAAACACCTGAGTTGATCAAAGCTAGCATGCAATTAAACTTGAGTGATATTGTAATGGGTCATAAATTCCATGGACAAGTTTACTAGATCACATTTAGTTGCAGTACAAATAGTTCAGGTTGAGTAGGTAGTTCAAGTTTATATAAATATTGCAAAGAGTAAAATGCGCCTATTTTATTAGTATGACCCATTGTCACAAAACTTTACATAATACAACAAGATTCAAGTACAATAACTGTTTGTGAACTGTGTATACTCAGCCACGCATATTTCCAAAGGATGGCAATTCACGCAATAGACGATAATAATGAGGCCTTTTGTCTCTTTTTTTATATAATTTTTAACTTCAGGTACTCCAACTCATGCATGAATGCTCATGTTCCTATGTGGCAGTTGCAATTCATTTCTGTTTTCATTCCATCCAGGCCCCCGCCGCAAATTACGTAAACGCCGCAAGTGGTGGTCTTTTGCTTTGCACTATTAGAATTTTATTACAGAAAATGAGAGGGTTGATTTCATAACTCCACGACTTGCAAGGGATGAGCTGGAAGGTGGAATTGCTTTCGGGTATTATTTCCTACAACCCTTATGCTGTTATGCTACAAAATGCAAAAAATACTGTGAGTCATCTTCGCAAAATTGTGCCTTCCATACTTTTCCAGTTACGGGCGCCATATTTGAGGAGTTCCCAGTTTATCTACCGGTTGAATATATTTCAATACAACTTAATAGTATTAAGCTAATACCTTAAAATGCGTCTAAGTTTAAAAATGTGAAATCAAATGAACAATGATACAGGCTGAACCGATATTCAAAGCAAAAAATTCAAACAGATCCGAAATAACAAAATATTGACTCTAATTCTAATTATTCTATCTTACAAAAATTTTACAATTGACCAAACGCAATCAAAACCAGAACACGAATTACCCAATATGTGGGAAACTGCGTTAATGGTAAAAATTAGAATGACAGTTCAGCAGCCGATCTAAAAAAAATAATTGCAACAAGATCTCATTCTTTTTATTTTAAGACTTAATAAGATCCCAGCAGTTTCTCAGACTAGTAAAATGTCTTCGTTTCTCATACTTTATATATATGTAGTTGCCAACATTGTCACAGGGTTCAACAAGTCGTTACTTTATTACTAAAAGTGGAGAGTTGATATTGTAACATGAGAAAGGGAAATGTTTTATTGCACTTTTAATTCTGTCGAAAACAAATATAAGACTTATTCAATTACGTCAAAGCTTATGAGATTCTTACAGTCATGGCTAAATGTTATCTTTCTGTTAGTTTTGAATTAGGCATATAACAAAAGTAAAAAATAAGCAAAGCTTGGTTTAGTTGCATAATATGGCATCAGTTTTCTTTTTACTTTGTATTTTGCAAATGGGACGAGAATTGATAAGCTTATTATTGCAGGGAATAAGCAATGTAAGCCACTTTCAGTTTTATTACTTGAACTGCGAACTCATGGAGCCTAATTTTCTCGTGGTCATCGATGGAATCCAGCTGAGAATTGCCAAGATTATGAAGACTTTAATCCAAGTTTAACGTTGTGACTCACAATGTATGTTGTATGTCAATTGACATAGTGTGAACGGACATGTCTGGTGGCTGGTATTCAATTTCAACTGAAAATACGATCTTTGCATATTTGTCTGGCTGAATCTACGTTGACATTTGAAATCCAGTGACTGATTTTTAAACCTTAAATGGATCAATGTGTTGTTGAACGCCCATTTTTGCCTTGTGAAACAAGCATACATACATGTAAGTAATGAACGAAAGACATGGTTTCGATTCCTTTATCGCAAGAACTGACTTTTTTTGGCGTCAACATGACATTTGTCACAATTGGTTAACATTAATAATTCATACTTTGCATCGCCCCATTAAAAATTATGATAAATATAAACAGGACAAAGACAAATGTGGACGAATAAATCATTACAAAAACTTCCATTGCTTCGTTGTAAAGTCAAATACATTGTACATTTGTGTCCAACTATCCAAGCGTCTTGAAATCAGCGAAAAGAAATGGTTTTATACTTTTTATAAACTTCATTTCGAATGTTTCAACACAATTTATTGCGGATTAGCTTGCGCTTCCACAATATTCACGTCTTTTTCTCACGTCATATGGAAATAATGTTGAGGATAGAGACATCAATAATTTCAGGGTCATTTACTATTGACGTTTTTATTATCCGACCGCACCTAAAGTTGTGTAAATGTCTAATAGTCGATGTTTTCAATCGTTATTAAGATTCCGATTATGCATTTTTGTAATAGTGGAGTTATACCATCGGGTGTTTACTGGGTGGGTGCATTGCCGTGTGGGTTTTACCGTCATTGTTGAATCGTAATAATGTAATATAATGTTATGTAATATAATGTTTCCTTTCTAGTCCCGATTTTGTTCTTTTTCAGAGTTTTATTTCATTCAACTTAAGAATGTTTCAATTTTTAATGTCATTTCCATGTCAGGGCTGCAAATGAATGTTTGTAGCAGATTTGCTAATTTCGTCCCATCAAACATCACCATGTTAGACTGAAAAGTAGAATCCATAAAATAAGTATATGTATTGTTTGTCAAATTGCATTGAACTGCATTGCATAATTGTTCTAAAACCCACCATTAAAAATTTGTTTGTTTTCTTGGAGCCACAATTTTTTATCACATTTTAAATTATGCTGCGTAGTATCCCAAAGTTCACAAACAATAAGGTATCAGTCAATAATATAAGTCATAGAATTATTGAATGGCCTGGTTGATCTGACCTGAATTCACGGGATTATGAATGCACTATATATTTAAGTGATGTGCAGCCTGCATCAACGGCATATATCATTAAGAGTTGAAGATGGGTATGCTCATCTGCTTTTCTTCAAAGTTCTTTAATCACATTTGTCTATTTGCACTTAGATTAAATGTTCCAACCACATCATCCAGCCGAATTGAAATTGAATTAGCCTTCAACATACAAATTAAATATTCGATGAAATGGATATTATGACGCTTTGTAAATTGTGCTTGGCATCCTTACCAAATTCATGCTTAATCTGTCAGGCGATGTGTAGGCCTATTTGCAAAACAATTTACTGCATTAAGAAGGGAAGGACTTTTATTTTTTATTCTAAGCTGTCTTAACGAGATAAGTGTTCTACGCAAAGGTAATAAATTAGTTGCAATTAGCAAACACATTAGATCCTGTCATTCGAAATCATTACGACTAAACGCATAGGTGTATTACTATTGTTATCTACTACTATGCCACACTAATGCACGTGGTGCATACCTTGGTAATTGAAATTTCTGCAATATTGCCCCAGGAAGTTTTTAAAAATACAAAATTGAATTCTATTATTTCAAAGGCAACCTCTTCCATTTTGTTTCACGGATAAGTTTAAATTTTATTCTTTTTTCTGTTTAGAAATGGAATCCCCGAAGTTCCAAAGGCACCCAAATTTCGACGCCCTGCCATAGGTCTCAAGGACAAATGGAGGGAATCTTGGTCCTCATCTTCCTCAAATCCTAAAGCTTTGCTAAAGTCAACATCAATGGAGGAAGAGAACCGTCTTTTGAGGTGGTTCTCGTTACGAAAAAATTCAGTATCTGCCAACCTGGATAATGGTTCCTACCATTCCTCAAATCGTCATTCCACTCTCCCACAACTGAGTGAAGAAGATCTCAAACGTATTTCATTTATGGAAGATGAAGAGGGTTATTGGCCCCAAAGAAGGACGGTTCAGCCACCCAGCCTACCTCCACCCCCGGCTGACCTGTCAGGAAACCAAATTACCCGAAGACATATCATAGCTGCCATTGTTCACAGCGAGAACAGCTACGTGTCTGCCTTACAACGACTAGTCAATGTAAGAAAAATCCCGTAACTTTAATTTAATATTTAACTATTGAAGTAAAATAATACTCTAATTATAAAATTTTTCAGGAATACAAGAAACCTCTCGAGTGTAGCCATCCAGCAACCATAAGTCATTCCAAGATATCCTCGGTGTTCCATCGAGTTCCTGAAATTCTTCAATGTCACTCATTGTTCCGGATCGCTTTAGGTATTACAGTGCAATTTTACAAAAATGACTTTAAATAATTAATTTTGTTTGACTTGGTATGTTTGACTTCCAGCGGAATGCGTGAGAAAATGGGACGGAGAAGAAAAAATTGGGGACGTTTTTGTAGCCTCCTTCTCCAAAAGTTTGGTTCTGGATGTTTATTCAGAGTTTATAAATAATTTTGGTACCGCAATGGAGACTGCCAAATCGGAAGCTAGACGAAAAAGTGCATTCGCTGAATTTCTAAAAGTGAAGCAAATAACAGCTCACGATCGGTTGAGTTTATTTGGACTAATGGTCAAGCCTGTGCAGCGTTTCCCACAATTTATACTTCTGCTACAGGTATATAAGTTTCATAAGCTTTATTATGATTTAATACTAATTGTATTTTTGGTCTGTCTTTTAACAATACAGGACCTACTTAAACACACCCCAAAAAACCACCACGATCGAATGTCTCTACAACTTGCTCTCACCCAACTTGAATCCCTGGCTGCAATGTTGAATGAAAGAAAACGAGAATCAGAACAATATCAGGCTTTCCGTGAAACAATTAAATCTATCGGAGGAGGAAAATTTGTACTTTTGCGATCCATTGTTGATGATCCTTCTCGAATTCTTCTTCGACAGGACTTAGTTACCCAATTAGAGTTTGACAATTATGGCTCTACTGTTGGAAAGCAAAAGACGAGAAAGTTACTGCTACTGAATGACATGCTTATCTGTACCACAGTATCCGGTGAGTCAGCTATGCTTAAATCTATACATTACATATTACAATCTATACAAATAATTTACAGAATTTACCAAGAACATTGTCTCACAAACTTTTTCTTTTTTGCTTGCAGGCTCCGCAGCCGAAACTGCAACCTCCCACTCATCCGCCCTTTCTCGAAAAGAAAGCTGTGATGATGAGCCATTTTCGAATGGAAGGAGAAAATCAGAGAAATCAGTTTTCAAATGGTCTTATCTCGTCCGAGACGTGGAAATTGAAGACATTTCTATTTCGCCCACAATGAGTCGATTCGTCCACAATAAAAATAAAAACCTCACCCAAACAGCCACAGAAGAGTCCTCAATGTCCATCACCCTCCTGGAAGAAATGCAATGTTTAATGCACGACTATGAAGTTTTATCCAGAATTCTGACTTCGGTTTCTACTCTCAAATCAACTTATGATGGACTTACCGTGTCATCTGTGAAAGACCTCATGCTAGAAATTCAACACCAAATTCGATGCAGAGATGAACAAATATCATATTTTGACTCAAGTTGTCTTACTCTACTTCTGGGTAGTGGGGCCAGTGTTGGGGCTCATAAGGAGAAAGTTGTGTTCCAGATGCAAAGCCCTCAGGCAAGATCTGGTAAGTTGGCATTTTTTTAACGAAAATATTGTCGTTAGCAGACGTTTTATAAAATGTAGTCAAATAATGACTTCTTTTTTTTATTTGAAGCATGGATTGAAGAGCTGAGACTGGCCCAACTTGCTCTTGATCCTAATAATAGTCCGGCGTGGGATATCCCCCTAGAAAGTCCTTACCCTCTGCACAAGTTACCCTTATTTGTAAAAGCTGTGCCTTTGGCGAAACAACCACATCTGACAGTGGTACGGTATTTTACGTTTTTAACAATTTGTGAATCTGACAAAAATGGTGTTTGTTAATTTTTTAATTTTATACTCTTTCTTATCTCAGGTTAAATGTGGATGTTTCTTTACACACACATTTGTGAGTCAAACGGGTCGATCCAAGATTCTGGATTACTTGTGGGTCAGTTCTACTGATGGAATGTCAAGTCATCTGACGGCTTTCAGATCACAGCAAAATACTTTGAAAGAAGTTTCATCTCTGGATTTGGTGGAAGAGAAAGTCAACGACATGCTCTTTGTTCAGGGATACATGTGGGTAGCGACTGAAAGTAGAAAGTAAGTTGACTCAACCTCTTTAAGATTTATCTGTGAAAATTAGAGATATTCTCAAAACTAAATCATTTGTTTGCAGAATTATGATTTATGACCCTGCTGATACGGAGAAAGGACCGATTGCTCAACAAATTTTGACTGATGCCGTGTTAAAACTTCTTTTCTACAATAATACCATATTTGCTGGATTAGCGGATGGACATTTGGCAATATTTGCACAACTAAATTTTGAGTCTGAATCACTGGAAAAGTTTTGCCCTGAAATTCTTCTCCTTCTCGGAGCTGACAGAATCATTTCTTTATTTGGATCCCGAGAACATGTTTATGCAGCCTGTGGAAGTGCCGTTGTACAAGTCAATTCTACCACATTTACAATCGAAGTATGTAATTTATTGAGATTGAATCATTTGAATTTAGGATAAAGTTCATCAGTATGAATGAAAATATAACTTTATATTTTGTTCAATTACAGAAAAGTGTGCTACTTAATCAACACAATGGCCATATTTCCCACATGACATGCTCTGGTGTGGGGCTGTGGATAACGACCCATGAAAGTGAAACCGTTTGTTTATATCATTTGGAATCATTTCAACATCTTCAAGACGTCAGTATTCGTCCCAGGTACAGATTTCATAACTTTAAAACCTTAAAGATATTTTTAACATTTTAATGTTACCTAATCCTAATTTTTCCAGTGTTTATCGTACTGTTCGGGATTCATATAGAAGATCGAAAGGAGTTTCTGTTACATGTCTCATAGCACACAAAGGTATACATTTTTTTAAACTTTGTGTAATCAAATTACGTAATGGATAAATAATCCATAATATTCTTCAGGTTGGTTGTGGATCGGAACAAATCTGGGTGTGATTTTGACTATTCCACTCCCACGATTGGAAGGGGTACCAATAATATCGAGTGGAAATGCGAACGTCTCTTACCACGGCTTTTGTGGACCTGTCACGTTTCTTATGCCACTTACGAAATCCCCAGTTCTTCCATCACTACTACCGCCGTCCAAAAAACCATCGGAAAAAAATACGAAACCAGTTACCCTTCGTGATAAAGTGCTTACAAAGGATGTCCCCGACAATGCTTCGCCTGCTCCTCAAACTCAAAATGTGAGCAATGAGGATATTCCTCAAATTTCGAGAAATGAAGACGTTCGTGACCACTTATCAGTATCTGCAACCACCACCGACAAGTTAAATAATGAAAATTCTCACACATCCCCTCCCGAACCCTGCCTGACAATACCACTAACCATTGAGGTTGATGTTCCTGACAGAGCCATTTCAACAACTAAATCTCCAATATCAGCGGATAACTCAAAATTGGAAGGAAGTCCAATGTCCCCACCATCGACAAACGGGGTCGGTGTGAATCTCCGCTCTAGAAAACGTAAAGACCGTGGAGTGGAGTCCAACTCTCATAATAATTCATCCAGCAGTACTTCCTCCATTGAAAACTCAACTCCATCACCAAATTCCACAATTTTACCAGGTGGGGCTGGAAAGGCATTAGTCGTCCTTCGAAAAAGGAGCTCAAAGGACTCCATAGTACAAATTCGAAATTGTAAAACCCTTCCCCGAGGTGGAGTCCACCCTTCAAATCTTCGTTTCAGCATTGACTCCGATGTGTACGGGTTATACGGGAATCTTATTAACGTCCGTGGATTGGAGGATGAAGGCCGTTTCGTTGACCCTTTGTACGACGCCCTTAGACGAAGTGACCCTGAGTTAAATTCCCTCGATGCAAAAATCAGCACTTTAGATCGTCGCATGAAAACTCGAATGAGTCGACCTCGCTCGTTGGATTTAAGTAATTGGTCCGTGGATTCGAAAATATCTGCGTCCTCAGACGATAGCAGTTTGGGTCTGAGCAGTAATGGGAATAAGATGAGTGGGGATTTTACCCTCCATCTTCACACCCCTTCGGATTCTTCTCCAACTCCACCAGACTCCAGAATCAATACGAGTGAAATTGATTCCTCCTCCAAGCCAGAGACTGATATTGCTCAGAAAACATCGGTGGAGACAAGTACTGGAAGAAGTAATAAAAACAGGCAAAAAACAAAGAATGGAGGTCCTCAACAGGAACGAACCGTACTGGTAGTGGTTGGAGGTAGAGGATATCTCAACATGAGGGCCATGGCGCAGGAACATTTTGGCTCAACGGAAACAGAAGCCAAAAGTTCTCCTCATATTACGTTGTGGCAAATGAAGACATAGGAGTGACAAAAATGTTTTAAACATAAGTTTTCAAATGATTTTATGTATCCAATTATGTAACAAATGGGAATGTTTAGTGATAATATTTTAAATATTGATGAACCTCTTCGGAATATTAGAATAAAGGAATTAAAAAATGCCTAGCGTTAAAACACAAGTTAATTTTTACTTGAATAAAAGAATAAAAGTTCAATTTGGAACTATTTATCTAATGATGAAATCATGGCTTTCTGATTTGAACTTGAACTTGATTTTATTCAGGTGGCCAACAACATTCAGATCATACCGGCATCAAAACGGATAATTTGTATCACTGCCACGCAGTAGACATTATGCTTGTGAAGTGGGTGATACACGAAGGCTCATGAAATGGAGTTTACTTTTTTAATAATATTATGTATAGATAAGTAAACCATTTGAAACAAACGGCTTGCAAGATATCACGTTTTTATTTGCATTTTGTTCTGAACTAAAGTTAAAAGTCGGAATAGGTTAAGAACAAGTTTGAAAATTGAAATAAGGAAGGGTCCAAATTCAAAACCGGGTTACATGGTCGGATAAGATCAAAGAAATTGGCAAGATGTCTACTTCTTGAGGTAGTAAGCCCCACCGTAGGCTGGATATCCGCCGTACGAGACAATTGGGGCTCCATAACCGTAAGTGTAAGTCGAAGGATAGACGACGGCAGGGTCGGGCATGGCGAAAGCCATTCCGATGACGGCGACCAAGGCAAGGAGGATGAACTGCAATTTTCGAAAAGATATTGAAATTAAAATAACTTTTAAAGATATTAGCGCATATTTCGGGGGTTTCAGAAATATTTATGTAGTCTTACCAATTTGTACATCTTGGTTGAGTTTGGGTTGGGTTGGTGCTTCTGGAAGAAAGATTAGCAAAGTTTAAATACAATTTGCAGAATGATTGTACCAATTTTGCGGCTTCGTATTTATACTCGATTTCTCGGATGGGTTGCAATTTAAACTGTCAATCACGACCTCCTGTGGTTTTGCATGATAAGGACACACCCATTCGTTTTTCTTACAAGCGTTTAATCATGAGAATACTGGTCCAACCAAAAGTAACTAAATTGCTGAAGAATACATTGTCTCTCAAGGTTTATGCATGTACATAGAAGATAAATTGCCTGCAGGCAATAGTTTTTTCGATTAAGTTTTATCTAGACAATCATCGAAACACCGAGAGCCGAATCACAGCATAAAAACAAAAAAACTACACATCTGCAATGTAAAGATTGTCCCACTGACTGGATATGATTCATTCTCGTACATGCTTTGAATTTGACATTGAATTGTCTTTTCAAGGTTGCAAATATTTGAAAAAGTGGGTAAAAACTAAACAAAAGAAGAAAGCCTCTCAAAATTGTTAAATGCATTACAAGATAGACTATCATGACTGGGTGAATGAAGAACCAGATGTCTCAGGAGACATACGTTTCAAGCAAAACGCTGCAAAAAATGCATGGACTGCATTTCATTGGACGGCGATGATTTAAGTTATAATGTATTATCCCAACATGTCTCGCAATTTAGATTAAATCTTATTACTTTGTCAACTTTAAAACTCACTCAAGGCTATTTTTTGCCAAATACTTTGTAATCGGAGCACTTGCAAAAAAATCCGATTCCATTGTTGTGCTCGTCACGAAATAATTCCAAAATTAAAAGCAACACAAGAAAATCATTTTGTTGTAATCAAGCAAGAGCAAATTGACCAGCTATTTTTACTACAAATGACAAAGCATAAAGCATAAAAGTGACTTTCATGACACCAATTTTCTCTCCAGATTTTTAAGTTTGAATGTATGCATGAAATTTCACTTCCCAGATTGCAAGCATAAAATCATTAAATCTGATTTACAGTTTGCAATACCATTAAATTCCTAATTATATTTTCTGCGAAGTCTGCTGAGTGACTGAGTAATATGCATGACCTTACAATCTCTTTCTGTGATGCAGATGGCAATAAAATAATTAATCTTTCATTTCACGGTAATTCTGAAAGCCATATTTCAAAAATTATAAAATAGTTTTTGTAATTTGCATTACAAATGGTTTTATATTATTCAAATGATTTTTATTAAATGGAATTTGTTTTATCTTTCATAATTCAAATCTCAAATTTTCTTTCCTCTCAGTATCATTTTGAAAGACAAGCGCATATATCTGATCAAACTCTGCCAACATGAGACTGAAAGGCTTATCAGGTTCAACAATTTTTGTGGCTGGAATATTCCTAATGGTGAATAATTCCTGCCTAACCAGTATGAAGTTAAGTGGGGATAATAGAAACTTGTGGAAAAAGTCATTCTTTTCCGGACTCAACATTAACATCAACCCCTACGATCCAATTGCCCGTGTTACTGGAGCAGAATTTTGGAAGCGAATTTTTCTCAAACCAACAAATAACATTTTTTCAAATATGCACAATAATTTTGAGACAACCCAACTCTACCACTTGATAAAACCTCAAAATCAGAACCAAATGACAACCTGGAAACCTGCATCTTCCTCAGTAACTAGTACTACAAAACCTACTGTCACCACTACGTCTACGGTATGATATAATCATGCATTTAACTTTCATCACAGACACCAGACAATATTCTGTCTATTACTATTATTCTAATTTCAGACCCCATCGCCCACCACGAGTACTACCACTACGAAAAAACCGACTACACCTACGAATGCAAACATGACCACGGGAAAACCAGATCAAATTCCTCCAACGACAGATGAACTTCTTAATTGCATTGATTGGCTGCTGGAATGGCTTCAAAATAATAATACCAGAACACCTTCAAGAAAATCATATTCAATTAGGAATAGAAATAGAAACAAGTTCAACTATCTTTGAATGCTTATTATGTCTTTATTTTGGGGGATTAAAAAAACAGTTTTTGTACAAAAGGAATGCTTTAAATTTTGCGACATTGTTGCCATTGCATATATAAATACTTTCATGTACAACGAATTTTAATCAGTTAATGAGAAACGCATTGTGTTTTAATGTATCAAAAATAACAGGTGCGCAAGACAATCATTACCTGCCACTTTTGATAAGTCAACAGAATGAAATGACTATCGGCCAGGTGCATACTGCGAGATAAGACCTAGTCATTATCCAACTTGTTCGGGCTATTCTCCAATTTGGATAATTGTTTCTTGTCAAGCCACTCTTGATATTACAGTCATTTCAACAGCTGAATCCCTGCGAACGTATTCAAAAATGGGGTGTTGCAGTATTTTCTGGTTGTTAACCACTGGGGTTGTACTTCTTCTTGGGTATATATTTTCTAAAAAGGACCCACCAAAATTTGCCGGAGTGTATTCGCGAGCAGGTAAATGGTATTGGTTGAAAGTGGTTGCGTTTTACTGCTTGATAAAAGTCCGGAAGGTAAATCATATAAAATTAATAGACTCATATAATTTAACCCTTCATTATGTCATGAGATATCAAAACTAATTAACATAGTGGAAAGATGCCCGAGATAAAAACAAGGAAAGAAACCACACGCAGCTAGAAACATATAATTCAGGATATGGGACAAAGTCGAAATCCCGACCAGACGATATGGACAAAGTGCAACCCTTATCCACCCATTTTCAAGCTATTGACGCAATTTATTTCAATGGGGCCAGTTCCGATGGGTTCTCAATTGTTACTGGTACTGCACGACGGCCTCATGGCGTCGTTAACGGGTTCTTCATTTTTAGGTTGGTTGTCCCATTAAGTTTTAATGCTCAGATTATCAAGATCACTTCAAAATGTTTATGTCAAACAGAATCCCTGACCTTGGCTATTTGGTGAGTCCAAAGTTTCCTGACTCCCTATTGTTTGGAGGCACTGGAGATGCATATGGAGCTGAAGGATTCCGCTATGAACCCGTTGTTCCGATGAAACATTGGAAATTGGAGTACAAAGGAGAGATGAAGTACGAATCATTGTTTTACAGAAACTATTATTCAAAACATGTTCGTCAAGTATTTAACCTGGAATGTGTTCAATAATGAAGATATTTAGATAACCCAGAAAAGATGGTGAAAGTAAATTTCAAAGCGGACTGGAAATCAGATCTGGACTATTTTGACTATGATACGATGATCCCAACTTGGACAATGGCTAGAGCAATGTCTTTGGAGTCGTGGAGCAAAGAATACTTTGAAACCCTCAAAGAGTACGCATATCAATGGAAGATGGTTTTAGTTCTAATTTGCATAACTTCGTGTCCCTAATACACCATTAATCTCAGAGCACACCAAACCCATTACGAGCAACACGGCGATCTCATCGGAGAAATTGAAGTCGATGGAAATACATTTCGATTCAAGATGCCTTCAATGCGCGATCATTCATATGGAGTAAAGAGAAATTGGAAATTGTTGCATCGTTACAATATTCACATGTTCAGTTTGGAAGACGGGAGACGGTTCGACGTAAGATCACTTCAAAATGTTTATGTCAAACAGAATCCCTGACCTTGGCTATTTAGGTAGGAAATGTGTGTCACCCTTGTGTGACCTCCAGGTATTTTGCAATTATTATGTGTGGTATCCTGTGCAACTGATCCGTTTTTCTAAACCTGACACTTTTTTTCCTGATTTCAATAATGCCCGTTAGTTTGGAAATAGGATACGTTTATGAAAAAGATGGCTCTCTTCACGCTCTGGAAATGGTGGACCTCCCACTGCATTACCACGGAGAATTAGGAGATCCTCCAAAGGATTATGGTATGACAGTGCGAGCTACAAACGGTCAAACCTACTACATTCAGGTGACTTATTATTCCGTTGTGAAATCTAATATTTCACGAATGCAATTGAATAAGTAAGTAATACTATTCTTTTATTTCGGATTTACAGGTTAAGGTTTTGGATACGCAAGAACTTCACATTGGATGGGAATGGGAGGCAAGGATTGTTGAACGACGCTGCAAATTCATTGTGAATGGAATCGAGGGCTATGGAATTTCCGAGTGCATGTACCGACACACTGAAGGTCGTCCTCAGGAATATACAAAAACTGACCCCGAGTGGGTTAAGGATGTCAAAACCATTTAAATTTGATTACCTTTTCAAAGTACAATAAAATTAAACGGCTCGAAGATTACTTGTTGACAGATATTTCAAGCATCAATAACCTTTAAGCAACTAACATCATGCATTAAAGTCGTATTAGGGAAATGGAAGTGGGAGGTTATAGTTTTACGATTTTGTTTTGTGCCTATTTAACATTTTGTAAATTTCCATTTAAACAAAATGCAAAGCGCAGTTTGTTATCTGATACATAGAGATCAACTAAAAACCCTTAATTAATTGGAATGTTTTCGTGAATCAAACATGTCAACAGTTTAATAAAGTAATCTGACCTTCCGAAACCGTTGTCTCTCAACGCATTACACTTCATACATAAGCCTTACCCAACTTGATGGTATCTTCAGTTCTTTTCTAGCATCGTTGAATGCGTTTAGAGGTAAAATTTTGTACATCAAAAATTTCATTTGATAAAAAAACTGTCGCATTTAAAATCATGGACGGCCGATCCATTTTCATATTCACAATACTACTCGTCGCAAGCGCATACGCGTCGTCGGATATTAATGTAATAACTTCAAAACTTCAAACTGGACTATTGAAACTGGAAATTCTCACTTATTCTGCAATATTTATTAGGTGTGCTTAAGACAACACATTCCAATTGAACTGTACAATTACGCTTCGGGACAATGCCTGTCCTCAATTGAGATTGATAACGAGTTGCAACTTCAAATGCACGGCTGCTTGAGTGGTGATCGATTTGTGTTTCATGCACACCGAGGATCGGTAACAAGTTTCCCATTATAAATTGATATCCATTGCATCGCGAAAAAAATTCATTTAATTAAAAATTGAATACAATAAATAAAAAATAAAAATTTAGGACCAATTCAAAAGCCAAAATGTTTATCAATTGGTGAATAAGGTAAGCGGAAAATGTTTGACCGCTGGGCCACTGGGTCATTCGCCAACACCAAATACCCCAGTTCTACAATTCCCTTGTAATGGGACACTGAGGCAGCAGCTTTGGAAGAATCATGATGTGTGGAACAGGATGTTTGGCAGTGTGAGGATTTTTCACAATTTTTAAAGCATTGTTAAACATACAGGATCTAAAAATATAAATGGGTAAATTTATATCTTGTAGGCTTACTACCAAATTTCGAATTTGGACAATGAGAAATTGTGCCTCACAGCAGACGCTTCCGACATCAGCATTCCAAATCGGGGACTCCCCTACATGTTTCCCTGTAATTATAACCAAAATGAGCAATTTTGGCTGGCGGCACTTGGAATGTGCTAAATTGGTTTAGTGATAAAACAATAACACTATTAAATTTGTACAAAAGATATGTCGCACATGGTCATTGTTTATTGTTATACGAGCAGGAAAATGCTAAACTTACAATCGATATATCCCAAAAACGACACAACGAAATACTAATTACATGTTTATCATTACATGTTTATCATTACGGCAGTAATTCTGTTTTTTTATGAGGACTTGAACAATATCAAGATTACCATAAATTAACTACTACACATTTTTTGGATTATTTTGACAACTACTTAACCCCCCAGAAAAGTAACAGGTTGATATTGATGTAATACTTAAAAAAATTGTGAACATTTATCTTACAGATTGAGCATATTCATTTTAAGTCTTCTCATCGCTTTGCAATGTGCATTATGTTTTAATAAACAAAGAGTGTGGCAGCAGAAATTTAGCATCGGAATTGAAAGAAAAATTGCATGAATTTTCCCCAGACTGTAAGTAGAGGGTGTGTCGGCTTATTTTGTATGACAATTACACAATCGGTGTTCGAAACATTAATAGGAATTACATTTTGGACTCAATGTACATTTTTGCTGCCTAATCAATAGCACTGTCAATATTTAATTTCGCTTTCATGCATTAATGAATTTAATTAGTTCCAATTCAGTTGGTAAAAATAAAGTGTTGTTACTGGATAATGGATAATTAGAAATATGATTATTACAAGTTTCATGTATTTGTTTTTGTGGACGCATAGCACAGTCAACCTACTAATTTTGTATTCCTCCGGTTCTGCTAGTCTTCAAATAAATACGTGTTGTATGATATTGATTATCATTGAATAATCATTTTCAAAATATATTTCAAATAAACATTTCCAGTCATGCAATTAAAAACTATATCCTCCGAAAAAATAAACTTGCCAGCAAAAAAAATATCCAGAAGCTTAGATTATTTCCGAAATTGCTTTAAACTTTTATACTACACCTTAAGCGTTCCTTACTACATTGAAATCTGGAGCAAAGGTCAAGCCTGCATTAGATCAAATCCAATTGCTAAAGTATATTTTTCAATCATTGAATAATCATTTTCAAAATATATTTAAAATAAACATTTCCAGTCATGCAATTAAAAACTATATCCTCCGAAAAAATAAACTTGCCAGCAAAAAAAAATATCCAGAAGCTTAGATTATTTCAGAAATTGCTTCAAACTTTTATACTACACCTTAAGCGTTCCTTACTACATTGAAATCGGGAGCAAAGGTCAAGCCTGCATTAGATCAAATGCAATTGTTAAAGTATATTTTTCAGTATTTACTATTTTCATACAAACCAGATTCTAGTCGTTTATTACAAGAATATTTTTGTTTCAGTACTGCGTCGGATTCCTTCATTTCTATGGTCTAATTCTTCAAGNAGTATTTACTATTTTCATACAAACCAGATTCTAGTCGTTTATTACAAGAATATTTTTGTTTCAGTACTGCGTCGGATTCCTTCATTTCTATGGTCTAATTCTTCAAGTACATTGGGTGTTTAGGACGATAAAAACCGTATCTACCCATACCACTTTAAACCCCAGCATCCTTTTCATAATGTTGGCAAACATTATTTTAATTTCTGGAAGTTTCAATTTCCTTCACCTAGTTTGGTTTCAAAAAGAAGCTTTACGCCGTTTTTTCGAACTTTTAATTGAAGTTCCAAGATCACATACTGTATCTATATATACTGGAGATTCTGGCTACACTTTTTATGTACGTTTACAACCAATTAATTTAAAAACTTTAGTGGGACTAAATTGTTGATTATGTACATGTTAATTTCCGCAGGAACTTACGGAACTTTTTTTAAGCATCGGAACGGTTCTACTTTTTTCTGGCTTAACTATCGCCACAAATCCCTGGACAATGATGGCGCCGCATTTTGGGATTGATTTAGCCCTTTTAGATTACTGTCCAATAATTTTTGTGGTATGCAAGTTGGTAACCTATTGTATTTTTTGTTTCGTTGTGCTCGTGATCAATGTATCGTCAACTCTGACAAATGTTGGTTGTATTGTCGTATACCGAATGGGACTAGAGTGCATTGAATTTTTGAGGAATTCTCCACCATTAGAAGAAGTATAATTAAACAGTATTATTTGAAATTAAGGACCGTTTCTGTGAAATAATTGTTTTTCTTTGATGCATAGGTTTCACAATATTACGAACGCTTGAAGCATGGGATATTCGCCATGAATGAGATCATCGGTATCCAAGTGCTGGCTTGCGTGTTAAATGTCCTCATGTATGTATTTCAGCAAAACTTTGATTGAAATATTCGAATCTAGGCATGTAGCGCAGGCAGGGGTTTCCATCATGTATGTATCTTTTATTTTGCATAATTTTCTTTGTAATGTACACTATTGGTTGCCGAAACCTCGGAAAATTTGATGACTACCTGTTTAGAAACAGGAACACCATTGGATTTCGGGATAATTTGTGCAGCATTCTCCTTCTAAAAGAAGACATTTGAAGAAACTCAATTGGATTAAAAGCTTATGAATTTATTATCAACTTTAATTTCCTTGTCACTATTTTTAGCACGGTTTTGACATATCTTATTGTATTTTTGCAATTTCCAAATTCAACTAC
>JAAXNX010001136.1:0-19842 GCA_036491905.1 Folsomia manolachei
GGTGGGGGTGGGTGAAAAAGAATAAAGCGATGAATTTTTTAATTTCTATGGTGTTTTTGTCATTTCTGCCAATTTATTACATTTTCTGCCAAAAAGTCCTTTTTTACACAAAATCACAATTTCATAAACAAGCAAAAGTGATAATTGCCACTTTCTGCCAATTGAAATTGATATTCTGCGGGTGCGATTACTCGTCAATTTACGACTTTTGCCAATATGCTGCCAATTGTCTGCCAAAAACCTTGCTATTTTCTGCCATTTTAAGAATTCCTGCCAATTTCCCAAATCCCTGCCAAAAAAAAGCCTGCCAATTTTCCCTCCAACTAAAATTTCTAACCACACATCAAAATTTCATAACCACGCCAATCAACCAAAGCATATCAAAAACCGGTTACAAAACCGGGTCACCATTATAATTCCCACAGCAACCAATTCTTAAACAAAAGTGAAACTTTTTCGCGTTTAAAACTCGTTTCAAGAATTAAAAATCTAAACCATGTCAGTTTCCATAGAAGCCAAATTATAATTTCTTACCGACGACAAAACTCTCACTCTCAGTGACTCTCGTCAGTGTCTGAACAAGGGGTGAGCCGTTGTCACGCATCTATAATGTTGCCAAGGGGATTAAATAATTTTATTTGTGGTGGGAGTGGTTGTCGTGGGTGGGGTGTGGGGGAGTGGTGAGTTGCTGTATTTAGAAAGTTTTTAGTTTTTTTGTGAATTTGCATGGCAACGGGAATTGTTATTTTTGGTTGTCATGTGCAAATTTGTAATTTCAGTGTTTCATGACAACTGAATAAATACAAATTTCAAATGTTTGTTTCTATGGAAACTATGCAGATTGCCATGCATGCAAATCCCGCAAGAATCCTGTTGCCATAGTTAGAAACCGTTTCCATGCAAAACTCTAAAATAAGTTGTCATGAAAATATAGATCCTCCAAAAAAACGAAAAATCCGGATATTAAAAACCACACCCACTCCATTAAAAGTCTCCTCCCCCAAGGAAACCACGCCCACTTTCACCCCACCCCCTGCCAAAAAATCACAGCTGTCCTCACTAAACAGCTCCCTCTTCAAAGCAAGAAACGGCTCCCAATTCACTCAATTAAAGGCTAGATTGGGAAAATTAACGAAAAAAACCACACCCACTGATGACCACCTACTTATTCCCATTCCAGAGAGTCAGAGGAAGGCGTATCAACCGGTAACTAGGGGTTTTTTTTTGGTTGTCATGGAAACTAATGCATTTTTTTTGTAGATTGTCGTCAAGGAGGTGGGTAATGCTCCGGTGACTTTTAAGCTGAATCGGCAGTTTATACCGATGGTGAGTTTCTATGGAAATTCATATTGCTATGGCAACATTTTTTATTGCTATGGCAACTAAATTTCTAATTCCCATGACAACCAGGGAATCTACGGAAAAGTTGCCAAGGAACCTTCCCAAAAATCCCTCCGCCCTGCCGACAGCATCTCCATAACCCACGAGAAACCAGGCAAGTCGTCATGGAAACCTGTCAAGGAAATTCCTAACATTTCCAATTTTCCAGACATTTCCCGAATTTCCATAGCAACTGAGAAACCCGAGAGCCACACCCACTCATTAACAAATGAAGAAATCTCATCCATCATGCCCCCACCGGTTAAATTTAACACGGTTGCCATGGAAACGGGGTTGTTGAATAATATTCGGAGGGTCGTTCCGGGGTTGCTACATAAAATTAAGGAGATTTCTGGAGGGGGTGGTGCCGAATATTCTGAGAATTATAATACGGTGAATAAAATAAAGGCTGGAAATGTGTTGGTGAGTGTCCCAGGAGGGAGGATGCCAGAAACGGGGGTGGAGGGGGTGCCAGGGGGTGTGCCCAGGGTTAAAGAGCAGCAGGGGCAGGTGGGTGGGGTTTTTTACAATGAATAAAAAAATTATTTTAAAAAGTTTTTTTTTAGACTCTGGAGTATTTTCGGAAAAGGCCTTGGTTACGGGGTGAGTTTTGGTTGTTATGAGTTTATCGTGGTAACTGTTGTCATGGTGATTAATTGGTTGCCATAGCAATGTCCTGGAAATCCTATCTCTTCCCATCGAGCCATTCTTATTTACGGGAGGTGTTTAATTTAAATGGGGTAGAGGAGGGGGTGGGGCTGGAGGAGGAGTGGGGCAAAATCAGGAGGAGGTGGGGGCAGGGGGAGGAGCTGGATAGGGCCAGGGAGGAGGTGGGTGGAGTTTTGTGTTGCTATGCAGTTTTTTTTGTGTTGCTATGCTTTTTGTATGTTGCTATGCAAAATGTTTTTTGGTTTCTATGCAAATATTTTTTTTGTGTGTTGCTATGCAATAATTGTTGCTATGCGTATGAATTGGTTTCTATAAATATATTTCTAAAGTTACCATGGAATGCAGGTCTTCTCCACATTCTCTGGGCAACCAAAAAAATTCCACTCGCCTGCATTTTCCGATGTCATGGCATTTTTTCAAAAAATTTATCACGGTCAAAAATCAGAATCAATATCTCCAAGGCAACAAGAAACTAGTTCCCAATGGCAACCGGGTCAGTTAATTTCTAACAAACATTTTAAAATTCAACTAAATTTGAGTTACCACAGTTTCCGAAGGTCTCTCCCGACACATGACAACATCCGCAAAGGCCTTGACAACGAGTAGTCCTGGCAACAGGAGGGTTTATCAAACTGTTGCTAAGGAAGTTAAAGGGGGTGGGGATCAAGAGTGGTATTATCCATATGAGGTAGTTGCTATGGAAAAAATGTTGCTATGGAAAAAATGTTGCTATGGTAACGAATAATATTGCTATGGTTACTAATTAGGAAACCCCACCCAAACCACGCCCACAACGCCCTAGAAAAATAACCATACCAACCACAACAACGACCACACCCCCTCCTCCGACAATCGACATATTTCCACAGCAACCGGATTTCTCTTCTGCATTGTATTCAGAGTTGCTAAGGGAAACAATAACTCCGTCACCAAGGAAACCAGAGACTAAATTTTTTGCTCCTATTCCAATAAAAGGACGACTGGGGGGGAGGTATGGAAGTGGGGTGGTCCCAGAGTTTGTTTATGAGTTGGCAAGGAAATTAAAGGAGGATGCGGATGTTCAGGGGGTGAGTTGCTATGCAATTTTTTTTGTTGTTAAGGGAAGTGGGTAGTGTTGCTAAACTTTTTTTGGTTGCTATAGAAAAGGATGGAAAATGTTTGCTATGAATGGTTTTTTAAAGATTTCTAGTTTCTATGGAAATTTTGTCATGTGCTTCATTGGTTGCTATAGAAAATAGCTTTTTTTGGTTGCTATAGTTATGGCCTCACAAGCTTCTGGCTTGTATGCTAGTAAATCTTGCGTTTTTATCGCCATAGACAACGCAATTGATTTCATTTTAAGTGACGGGCTTTTATGCTAGTAATTCAAATCTTATAATAGTGGTGGTGTGTCTGTAACGATAAAATGTTTACAGTCTTTTTTCCTTAAATTTTCCAGATCGTCCGTGTTAGTAGGAGAGGAGCGAATGGGAAAATGGTGGAATTTCTTTATCCTGTGAGGGGGTAGTTTTAAAAGGGGTGTGGTTAAGTTTATTAATTTATTAGGAGCAATGGAGTCAAAGTTTATGTGTTTTGAATAAATGTTTTTTAATTTCATGGAATTCTAAGGTGAGGCAATTTTTAGGTTACGGAAAACACCTAAATGCATTTATTTGAAAAGTGACAGGAAAAACTTTTCCGATTTCGACGAGACGAAAACTCAGAGTCATTTATGTAGCGGGGAATGATTTCTTATAGGATCGTAAATTCCTTGAGTTATAATGAGCAATCTGAATTTCCTTGTTATTGGATTGTGAGAATGTAATTGAGACGCTGGGACGTAAAAGTTACACTTCAGGGAAATCTAAAGTGTTTAAATTTCTGGTCCGTTCGGGAAAAAATGTCAAATCTACGTCATTCTTATGACGAACAAACTTTCGTGCAGAATCAAATTCATTACGAAATTTAAACGATTTAAGGAACGGATAATTACTCGGGCTAAAAATAATTCCATTTCAAAAACTAAGAGTCAATTTCACGAGATGCATTATTTTAAAAATCTAAAAATTTCAAACAACAAAAAATTTTTATTGTCACATTTGCACCAAAAAATTTCAACAATGAAAAATTAAAAGGAGTGAAATAAATATGATAAATTTATTAATAAAAATCCTGTTGCTTGCTCCACAATCCATTTCCATCTCGTTGGCGTTGTATCTGTTGTTAAAATTTGTTAAGCAGTTTAATGTTTCATAAATATAAAATTACCTGACACACCCCCCATCATTGGGCCTCACTCTAAACAACCCCTGCCTCGCCAGCACTCCCTCAGAACAAGTTTCGCCATTGGAAGGTGAAATTGCGGGTGAATAGGAAACTTCTTGCATTTTTATGAATGTCGTGTTTATTCCACCGCAGCGACATTTCCCGTCCGTCACGACGAGGATGAGGTTCGTGTGGGGGATAAAGTGGACGTTGAAGTAGCTAAAGTTTTTTTAGTAGAAAATTATTAAAAAATTAAATTTTATAAGAATTTTAAAATAAAAAAGCAAATTTTTTAAAAGTTTAGCAAATTTAAAATAAACTTTTTAGAAATATTTTTTAACTAAATCTTCTCACCCATCACACCCACTGACATGCCCACACTTGGTCAGCAACCCATGATACGAGAAATTGAATGTATTATAGCTCGCCCCATAGGAATAAAGAAAAGTTTCCTTGTCACAGGGTCTCAATCGGGTTTTATTAATTGAAGCAAGTTCCAAAAATGGGTGGAGCGTGTCGGAGGTGCCTTCGTCCACGATCTAATAAAATATTTTTTAATTTTATTAAACATTTCCGTAGAAACTTTAGAAACGACACAGTCAAAATGCATAGAAACATTTAATTGGAAACGCCAAAAAAAACCATAAAAAATGGACTCACCGAGTATTGCTCAGAGGGGTCCGTGTAGGCATTTATTGAGGGAACCATTGTTTGGAATAACAATGGGATTGAAGATAAGAGAGAAGCCATTGTTGCAAGGAATGTGGTTAGTAGTTGAGTTAGGGGTGGGAGGGGCTGTTTTTTTATAAAATTTAAAAATTATTAAATTTTAGATTTTTAATTTATTTTATAAAATTTTAGATTTTAAATTTATAAATTTACTAAAATTAACAACTCACATTCAGCATATTCCCAAAACTGGGTTTATTAACGGGTTGGAAGCACACGGCTTGATGATCCACGATACGAACACGTTTATAGACGTCGCTATTTACTAGCATTTCCATTACCATGCCGTCTATTTCGCCAAAGAAGCGGCCTGGACATTATTAAAATTTATAAGTGAATGAAAAACAAATTTACCATAAAAAAACACAAATTAATAAAATTACCCGTCTCCTCCATCTTCTCACTGATGAGAACAAATCCATTATCATCCAGTACGTAGCAGTCATACTCTCCAGATTCGCAGGTTTTTTTGCAATTTCCATCCACATAGTTGGATACTTGGCCCTTGTTTGAAGTGGATTCCACGCACTGCGAGGTAATTTAAATTAGTTAACATCACTAAGAAATGGTTTTTTTAGACTTTTTATGACATTTTTTCCCTCACTAAGAAAAAAAGCATGAAATCATTTTTTGAATGCCTCACTAAGAAAAAAATTTATCAAATGAATTAAAAACTGTCCCCACTAAGAAAAAACTCACGGTAGAAGTAATGTCAAAGAATCGAGCAGCCCACTCTTCGTGCTTGTATTAGCAGGTTTTTTTGCAATTTCCATCCACATAGTTGGATACTTGGCCCTTGTTTGAAGTGGATTCCACGCACTGCGAGGTAATTTAAATTAGTTAACATCACTAAGAAATGGTTTTTTTTAGACTTTTTATGGCATTTTTTCCCTCACTAAGAAAAAAAAGCATGAAATCATTGCCTCACTAAGAAAAAAATTTATCAAATTAAAAACTGTCCCCACTAAGAAAAAACTCACGGTAGAAGTAATGTCAAAGAATCGAGCAGCCCACTCTTCGTGCTTGTATTGGACGCCCACGACAGCGACGGGGGCTTGGAGACCGTCTTTTGTAACGAATACGGCGCGGGTGGCCGTTACTTTGGTGTCTGGAATTAAATTTATGAAATTTATTTTAATTTTTTCAAATTTATTATTTTGTTTATTTTTACCATTTTTATACTCCCCACTACTGAAAGGGACAGAGAACACAAAAGAGTCTGGGTCCAGGAGGTAGCGTTCAACTGGAATTTTCATTGATTTCAAATTTAAATTTAATTATATTTAAATTTTATAAATTTATAAAATTTCATTACCTGCCCTCTTGTACCAAACAGCATCCGTTGCACGAGCATCAATTGGTGGACTGCAATAAGAAAACATTTAAAAATAAATTTAAAAAAATAAAAAAAATAAACTCACCCCTCGCTCTTATTCTTATCAAACTCGATCCACCTCGTTAACCCGCTCCTTGTCGCCAAAAAAGCGAGGCTCGCTCCATTTAATTTGATTAGTTTGCTGGAAAAAAGTTAAATTTATTAGGAAATAATTTAAAATTTATAGTTAATTAATCCATCCGTGTATGCATAATGATTGACAATGAGTCAGCAGAGAATAGAAACATTTGGTGCAATCGGGATTTGCAAAGATTGGCAAATCCCAATCGACGTTAGACCTGTTTTATTGCTTAAATTGAATTACCTCGGCATTAAAGCAAACAATAATGCAATGGGGCTTTTTTTTGCAAGTTTATATATTTTTTTTATATATTTTTTATTAAAAGCTTAAATGAGCAAATGCTTACTTGTCTTCGCGATTAATTTTCCATAGTTTCTTGTCTGTAAAGACTTCAGTGGCGTTGGCGTCGAAGGCGAGGCTTTGGATTAGGTCGCGGTCGCCTGCGGTTTATAATTTTTATAAGTATTAAAAATTTCAATTAAAATCGTAAGCATTTGCTTACACTCGTAAATATCGCCGTCCAAAACTTTGGCCTTGTTTCCGTGTCGTTGTTTAATTCCGACGCCCGTGTTTTTCCATTTCCAACCTTTTTTGGCCTTATAATTGAATAAAGAAATTTTTAATAATTCTTAGGTGAGTCAATTTCTAAAATAATAATTTCTTATTAAATAACAATCAATTTTAGAAGAGTCATTGTTATAAATTTTTTTCTTAGTGAGTAAATTTAATAAAAAAATCATTACGCATTCAAAATTTAAATTTAATGTAAAATCACCTTCTCAATCCTCTTTAAAAAATGCAACACCTTTTCCTCTCCACTGCCAAATTCCTCCCCACCTCTCACATACTCGCAATAATCCCACCCCGGATTAATTGCCCATCTCCTGGGTTCTCCTGGCGGCTGGAAAAAATTGACCACGTCCTGCTCCTTCTCGAGATAAAGTTCCATTTGTCCTATGAATTGGTGGAGGTGGGCAGGAACGGAGAGGGTTAAGGTGTAAGGGGTGTGCCGGAGTTTGGAGAATTCATATTTTTGAGGGCGTGTTGTTACGCGGTGCTGTGGAAAAAAAGGTTTTTAAAGGGGAATTTTTAATGTTATGGAATGCTTACAAAATTATCTTGATGAACGCGAACGTTTAGGGTTCGGTAGCCGCGATCCAGCTCAATTATTTCTTGGCGGAGCTGTAAAAAAGTTTTTTTAAATTTACCTAAGAATTTTTTTTTAGTTTTATAGAGATTTTGGTTTTGTGTCGCCTAAGAATTTGTCTTTTATAAATTTTTTGTGTTGCCTAAGAAGTTTTTTTTAATTTTTTTCTGATCCTGTTTCTATGCAAGTTTTACGCCGTTTTACGTTTCTATGCAATTTTGGCATTTCTGTTTCTATGCATTTATTACGTTTCTAAGGATTTTTTTTGGTTTCTATTCATTTTTATCCGTTTCTATGAAAATATCACTCTTCCTGTTACTAGCATCCGCGAGCCCATAGGCGAGCGGTCCGGTAGTGGTCAGATGAGCAAAGGGAGCGCTTTATCGCCAAAATACTCACAGCGTTTTTGTCTGGCGACAAAAAACGCTGAAAATATTTTGGCTGCGCTCACTTTGCGAGACGGCCGCTGCCGCTATGATAGAACTTTACCTCCATGACAGCGGAATGATTATTCCTTAAAACTCCACTTTCCTCGGCCGCATCTCCCAATTCCACTTCCATGACATCCACAGCATTATAATTTGGTTTCAACAATTCATCCCGAAACACGGGTCGGTAGTCGGGGTGGAATATTATGTGACCTATGTAACCATGACAACCACATTAGTAACCATAGCAACCAGTAACCATATAGAAACCATAATCTCACCATTATTATTAGTAAGAAAAGCATAACCATTAACTCCCAGCTTAAACGGCTGCGTCATCTTTTTCAACTCTTTTATCGGAATATCCGTCCCAGCAACGCCGAGGAGGTTGGCAATGCGGTTCTATAATGTTTCCATGGTTACATGTATTCCATAGTTACCAACGCCATAACAATTAATTTCACTCACCCCTCCACCACTAACATTCCTCGCATCAAAAACCGGAATGCTCGCACTCACAACGAAATTAAACTCTTTCCTCGATTTCTCTACCAATTTGGGCTGCAAAAAATTTATATAGTTTCCATGACAACCAAAAAAAACTATAGCAACAAACTCTTGCATAAAAGCCACCACACAAAACTAAAAACACCAAAACCAACCTCATGCACAATCCGATTAATTTTCTCAGTCAATCTCCTCCCAGACACGGGAAGGGCTCTCACTGCTTGTACTCTAATTTCGTCAATCTAATATTATAATTTTGTTAGTAGGCGTGTAACTAATTTAACTGCTAAATTTCTAATAACCGAGTAATCCTCTTTCATAAATTCTTGAAGGAGTCTGTCCAATTTATCCTCCTCCTTTCCGGGGGTGTGGTATTCGCGGAGAAATGATTTATAGCGCTCAGAGCGAAGGTATTGGCGGCGAGAGTTGTATGTTTCATCAAATGTCCAGTCGCTGAAGATGGGTTCCTTGGGTTATTAGTGGAATTAGCGCTATTTTAAGCAGTAAATTTATGAAAACTAGGGAAAAAACCACAAAAACCCACCAACTAAGCCTAAACTACCTCTTTAAAAACAAGAAGCCAGTACGTTCTGCGTCTACGTTTTGGGCTGGGCTAATAAATTTTTTGCTAAATTTTCTAAATTTGCTAAATTTGAAATTATAAAGTTTTAGAATAAATTTCCAATACTTACTGCCACGTCTGCATACACGCCTGTCCAGGCTATGGTGTGGTTGTTGTGGAGGACCTGCAATAAGACGGGCTTTTATGCTAGTGCATCATAAATCTATAGAAACTACTAACCATTGGTCTCGCCATAACCGGCAAATATTTTAAAACTTGTTCTTGAACTTCACTCAGTGTGCTGACGTGGGCGTAGTAACCGTTATTGGCGCAGGCCATGTACATTACTTCGCGTTTGTCTGTAACGTCGCGGCCTGAATTTTTATTTTATTTTTTTAAATTTATAAATGCTCAAAATTTTTTAATTTGTAATTTAAAATTTAAAAATTAAATTTACCAATCAAATAAGTAAATACTCTCGCAGCAGCCTCCCGATTTTGTCGTGTTGAAAAGATTTCCTGGTAATTATACGGTGATCCGTCTGTGATGATCATTATAGCCTTCAAAAGATATAATTCTAGAGTTAGTCTTTTTAACTAAAATGAACATTTTTTTGGTTACAGGAGGAAGTTGTATGTTGCTATGGAAATTGATTTTGATTTTTAAATTTCATCTTTTGACCACACTTGTAGTCACCCTAGTTACCGCTCACCTGGTTACAGGAGGAAGTGGCGGAAGGGGGTGTGGCTGGGGGGAGGTGCTGAAATTTAATTAGGTTTTTTTAGGTGAAAGAAATGCATAGTGCAAGAAATTATCTGCAAGAAATGCAGGGCCATCTAGCGGTAATATCCGAGAAAGTGCAAGAAATTGCAGCTAATGTTTAGCTTATATGTAATTATTCGACTTTCTTGCAGATTAGTGCATAAAACTGTTAGAAATTCATTTCTTGCACTTGATTTGTGGTAGAAAAGTCAAATTATTTGAGAAAATACGCAAGAAATGCACCGACATATAGCGGTTCTATCCACCTTTCTTGCATTTCTTGCACATTAAACTGCAAAAAAACGTTTAAAAGCAATTTCTCACCCTCTCCAGCACATCAAAGGCCGTATTAAGAGCCTCTGTAAAATTGGCGACCCCACTCGTATGATCCCTATCCAGACCGTCTTTAAGGTCACGAATGTTTTCCAGGTTCCCTTGGAGAAGTTGGCCGCGGAAGCAATCAACGACTGGGAGGCAGTGCTCGGCGAAGCTGTGATTATTAAGAAGCAATAATTAAATAAGTTAACTGCAATTAAAAAGTTAATTATAGTTAATCAACCTATAAACATTGACGTAATCATTTTCCGTGAGAGTGTCCAAAATCGTGCTGACGACGTGTTTGGCGATTTCTCGTCGTAAGCCGGTCATGGAGCCGGAAATGTCGAGAAGGATGACCATGTTTTTTGGGGAGGCGGCTGCGGAAACGTACCATTGACGGGTTCGGGCATCGTAGAGGTCTGGAAAAAGGGATTATTCAAGTTATTGGGGTTTTAAGATGGGCTTTTATGCTAGTAGATATTTTGGCCGGTAGTAGGACGGGCTGTTGTGCTAGTAACTATTTGCTCCGTTATTACGACGGGCTCATAAAAGTTTCTATGCATTTTTTTGGTTGCTAGGCTAATGCATCTAATGCATAAAATGATCATGTGACTCTCGTTTTTTTTGTTACTAGGCATTTTTATGTTTCCATGCAATAAATAACTTTCCTGTTACTAACATCCGCGAGCCCGGTAGTGGTCAGATGACAAATAAAAAACAAGAATACAGCGCCTTTTAAGGCGCTGGATTTAGGAGACGGCCGCTCTTCCAAAACTTACCAGGATTAGTTCTCAACTCATTTTCATTAGGCCACCTCCCAGCGGGGAATTGCCTTAGAAACCCGGTAGAACTGCCAAAATATTGATATGATAGAGTTGGATTGGTTTGGTAGTTGGATTCAAATGTAGAGTCCATTTGAGATGTCCAGCCGATGGCTTCCAGGAGAGTGGTTTCTAAATAGAATGGCGTTTTATGGAAATATTTGTCAGGTATGCACGTACAGACAGATGAAATTATAAGCTATAGATTTCTATGAAACTCACTCTTATCATAAATAGAAGTCGGTACATGAATGGAGCTAAAACTGGTGTTGACATTGCCATTAAAATGTTTGTTCCAGGTTAAGTTGACGAGGTGGAAGAGTTCTGGGGGGTCTAGAAAGTTTTTTAAAAACATTTTAAATATTTTTCCATGGCAACCAAAAAATAACAAAAATCATACCATAACGCCCTTCCCTATTTAATTTTTTTGCATTAAAATAAGTTTGTGGAAGTGGTTGTGGGGTTTTAAGCGAGCGCTCGTTGTGCTCAAGGGCTTTGGCTTCAGAGAAGAGCATTATTTTCTAGAAATAAATGAGAATTAAAAGAGCCATTCATAAGACGGGCAACTATGCTAGTAACATGTAAACTCACCCTAATGGCCTCAACTTTTTCTCTCAAAGCCGTGTTGAATTCATTGGTTACCTCGGTGATTAATTTGTCGAGTTCTATTCTTTTTATGGAGGTGGGGGAGGAGGTGGAGGGGGAGGAGAAGCGCTATGGCAATAATAAAAAATATATTAGGTTGTCATGGAATTTTTTTAGGTTGTCAAGGAAATATAAAAGAAATTTAAATTACTCCTTGCAACTCGTTGTATTTGGTGACGCTGCGCCCAAATTCGAAAAGGGGGCCGCCGAATTTTGAGGCCCAGTTTTCGAGGCTGAAATTTTTTTTTAGAAAATTAAGAGTTGCCATGGAAACGAATATTGAATACTTACATTTGCTTTGAGATGCCCTGTTGAATTTCAGCGTTGCTTAGTAACAAATTTATTACGATTAGAGGCACAATCATTTTGGAAGACTGAGATTAATTAAGGAATTGTGGAATTGTGAAAGTGAAAGTAAGAGAAAGTGATATTGATTTTTTTTTGGGAGGAGAATTTCTAGAGAAATCCGGGTAAAGACGGGTAACCCGGGTTGCCATGGAAACCCGGAGATCCGAGTGGTAAATGGGTGACAAAAAAGAGTTTCAGGAAGTTGATTTTTCATGTTTTTATTTGTCATGGCAACCAAATCCCTTTTAAATAATCCTTAGCAACGGTAATTTTTGCATGACAACGAATAAATCCAACTTTCCAGTTTCCATGACTTCCAGTCCCTGGACAAAGAAATATCCATGACACCCACCCCCGCCACCTATCCAAAATATTAAAAGCTTAAAAATTTGTAACCACAACAACTCAAATTTATTTAAATTTAAAAATTTAAATATTTCATTGATAAAATTTAGTGACCATGACTTCATTCATAAATCAGAGAGACAGGAAATAATTAAAACAGGGGCACGCCCAGTTTCCATAGAAAAATTAGAAATATTTAGAGAACCACCCCCTACAATGGAGTCCCCACTGGAAATATTATCCCGTGCTGCTGGCATGGTTACGAGTAATAAAAGGAAATTTGAGGAGGGGGAGGAGCAGGAGGAGGATCAGCCGTTGGATTTTAGGTGAGTTTTTTTAAGCCTTAAATTTAAGGTTAAAAAGTAAATTTGAAAGTTTTTAATTTTTAAAATTTCCAGTTGCAAGAAAAGGGGGAGGAGTCAAGAGTGAGTTTTTATTAAAAAAATTGTATTAGTTGTCATGGAAACTAATTTGTTTTCTTATTTCAAGAACCCCACCCCCTGAAAGAACGTCACCGATATCAGATCTCTTACCCATAAAAATCCTACCACGCCCCTCTGTGATTAACCACACCCACTCAAAATCTCATAATAAGAAGAGGAGGCGTAATTCCTCGGATTCTTCAGAGGGGGAGGAGTCCAAAGGGGAGGAGAGGAAATTTGTCAAGAGGAGGGTCGTTGGGAGGGGTGGGGGTGGTTTAGGGGGTGGTGGGAAGAAGAAGAGGGTGCAGGTGGGCTTTAAGTTTTTAAATTTATAAATTTATGATTAAATAGATTGAAAATTTGTTAAATTTAACTAAAATTTTTAACTTTAGTTTTCAAATTTGCGATTAAATTTAAGTTTTAAATTTATGAAATGGTTAAATTTATAAAATAATTAAATTTCCCAGGTCGACAAAAGTCGTCGAGTGGTCGTGATCTCAGGCGAGGATGGGGTGGAAGAGCATTTTAGGTAATTCGTTTGTTTCCATGGAATAATTATTCGTTTCTATGCATTATTTGGGAAGGGTTTATGTTTCTAAGGACTCTGGTTTCTATGCATTTAAAATGTTTTCATGCAATTTAATTCTAAATTTATTTATAGACGCAGCCTTGCCAAATATGAGAAAAATAATGAGAAAACAATGAAAGACAATGAGAAAAAGGAGGACACGGAAGTTGGTGAAACGGGGACGGGTATGGAAACTTTAAATAAAGAAATAACCGAAATTTTAAAAGTGCATTTTAATTCCCAGTTGACGACCACTTTGCCAAAGCTCTGGGCTCGGAAACGTGGAAATTGATTAAAAAAGAGTGAATATTTTGTATCGTTTTGTAAATAAAGGTGTTTTTGTTGTAGTTCATTGTTACATTCCATTGTTATGAAAATCTCATCCCACCCCATTCCTCTGGCGGGCTTTTTTGACTAGTAACTTGTAAAACCTCGCATTCTAAAATCCTAAAAAAATGTCGGCAACCCAAAAAATATCTGAATTATCACTTCAAGACGGGGACGATGCCTCCCCAGAAGAAGACCCCACCCCCAATGGAAACCCCACCCCCACGAAAAAGAAGAGAAAAAGAAATAAGAAAAAGAAGGAAGAAAATTCTGAAAAATTGGAAACCAAGGCAACTGAAGGAAAGGAAACTCTGGCAACGCAAAAATTAACTCAAACCACACCCAAGCCCAGCATCCCAATTGACAAATTATTTCCTGCGGGCGCACCCCCCGGTCAAATTACAGACTATTCTTCAGAGGCGTTGAAAAATTATATCCGGGAAAATTTGGCGGAAAAGAAGGCGCTGGAAGTTGTGGGGGAGGAGACGTTGGAGGACTTGAGGAGGGCGGCGGAAGCGCACAGGGAGACGAGGTTAGAGTTTTAAATGTCGCTAAGGAAATATTTCATTTTTATTGTGTTTCTATGGATTTTTTTTGTTTCTACGGGAATTTATGTTTTGAGAATGTTAAGGATTAACTTTTTGATCGTGTAATGAACTTTTTAGCGTTTCTACGGAAAAAAACTTGAACTTTTTTTAAAATGTTGGCAATGTTGCTACAGAAATCGTTTCGTGTTGCTACGGATTTTTTTTGTTTCTACGGAAATTTAATTTTTTAACGCGTTTCTATGGAAAATGAATTGAAACTATTTATTTTTCTGTTAATTCTAGACAATACATCCGCTCTTGGATCCAACCTGGAATGACAATGACTGAAATATGTCAAGAACTGGAATCCACGGCTCGGACGCTGATTAATGAAAATGGACTCAAAGCTGGGTTGGCGTTTCCTACGGGATGCAGTCTCAACCATGTGGCAGCGCATTGTGAGTTTATTTCATGGTTTCTGTTGTCATGGTTACATGTAATTTTGTTTGGTTGTCATGGCAACTAAATTTATAAATTTTCTAGACACGCCAAATGCAGGAGACACAACGATTCTCGGAGTAGATGACGTTTGCAAGATTGATTTTGGGACGCATGTTAATGGTTCGTTGGCTTTTATACTATTAGATGCACAATTTATTTTACTAGTAGTGAAGCCCGTGGGTGGTGTTGAATAGAAATTTGTTAATTACTTGATACATTGGCAATTACATAGCAATTTAAACAATGAAATCAAAAAAATTACTAGCTGTTGAGCCCGTGGGAGACTGGTGCAGTTTTTAACTAGAAATTTATATTACAATTGAATGAAACCAACAATTAACCAACTTTGATTGGCAATTTTATATTATTAGATGCACAATTTATTTTACTAGTAGTGAAGCCCGTGAAAAGCTGGCCGTGTTTTATATAGAAATTTTAATTACTCGATAAATTAACCAACAATTACTCTTCCATTATAACCTAGGTCACATAATAGACTGCGCCTTCACCCTGACCTTTTCCCCAAAATACGACCCTTTACTACGAGCCGTCCAGGAAGCCACGGAAACCGGAATTCGAGAAGCAGGGATTGACGTGCGTTTGTGTGATGTGGGGGCAGCAATTCAGGAAGTGATGGAAAGTCATGAAATTGAATTGGATGGGAAAGTTTATGCTGTCAAGGCGATAAGGAATTTGAATGGGCATTCTATTGATCAGTATCGTGAGTTGTGCTATGGAATTTTTGTGTTGCTATGTAATTTTTAACGTTTCTATGCGTTTGTTTCTAAGGAGTTTTAACGTTTCTATGCAATTTTGGTATTTGTTGCTATGCAATTTTTATGTTGCTATGCATTTTTGAGTTTCTATGCATTTTGTATTCTCGTTTCTATGCATTTTTCATGCTTTTTTGAGTTTCTATGCATTTTGTATTCTCGTTTCTATGCATTTTTCATGCTTTTTTGAGTTTCTATGCATTTTGTATTCTCGTTTCTATGCATTTTTAACGTTTCTATGTAATATTTTTTAGAGTTGCTTAGCATTTTTAACGTTTCTATGCATTCCTTTTGTTATTCACGTTACCATGCACCATTTGCCTTGTTCCTATAGAAATAA
Organism: Folsomia manolachei; assembly: GCA_036491905.1. NCBI lineage: Eukaryota > Metazoa > Arthropoda > Collembola > Entomobryomorpha > Isotomidae > Folsomia > Folsomia manolachei. The sequence continues at coordinate 15,821 of JAAXNX010001136.1, forward strand.
AATAAATCTCTAGGCATCCACGCTGGTAAAACGGTGCCCATCGTGCGTGGTGGTGAGCAATCGAGCCGAATGGAAGAAGGAGAAATTTATGCCATAGAAACTTTTGGATCAACGGGAAAAGGACATGTTCACGATGACATGGAAACGAGTCATTATATGAAGGTTGTCATGGGAATTTATTTATTAATATTTATTTTATGCGTTGCTATGGAAAGAACAAAATGATAATACTGAATGCGTTACCAAGATTTTTCCTTGGAAACATAATTTCCTGCCTTAGTAACACAGCGTTGTTATATAAATCTATGGCAACAAAATAATAATGAGTTTTTTTGCAGAACTTTACCGCCCACCACACCCCCTCATCGCTTCGCCTCCCAAAATCCAAACAGCTGTTGAATACGATTAATAATAATTTTTCGACGTTGGCGTTTTGTCGGAGGTGGCTGGATCGGTTGGGACAGACAAAGTATCTCTTGGCACTTAAGGTTAGTTTGTTGTTACCATGGCAACCACAAAATCATTGCCATGACGACATAAATTTAGATTAGTTTTGTTGTTATGCATTTCAAATATGTTGCCATGCAATTTATGTTGCCATGTAATTTACGTTGTCATGTAAATCATGTCTCCATGACAACTAAACATTTTTTTTAATTTCCAGGACCTCTGCGACAAGGGCATAGTTGACGCGTACCCCCCACTTTGTGACGTCAAGGGTTGCTATACCGCCCAATTTGAGCATACCATTGTTTTGAGGCCGACTTGCAAGGAGGTCGTCAGTAGGGGGGTGGATTATTGAGGGGTGTGGCTGTGGGGGTGGTTGTTACTTGTTGGAGTTGCCAAGGTTAATTTCTATGGCAACAAATTATTGTTTTAAATTTGGATTGTTGTATGGCAACGATAAGAGAATAAAAGGTGTTACCAAGGAATTTTGGTGGGTGCGGTTTTTTAGAGCATATAAAAAGACTGTTGCTATGCATTAAGGATTTTGACGTTTCTAAGGATTTTAATTTTTGTAACTATGCATATTTTTACGCTTTTTCACGTTTCCATGCTTGGCATTTTTGTTTCTGATGTTACCTATTACTAACTAATTACCTATTTAAGGAAATATGGAATTTATTAGAGCGTGTCAACGAATGTTGTCATGGAATTCATTTTTAACAAAGAAAAGCTGTTTCTATGACAACATTGGGGCAATGAGACAACAGCGGGGAATTTAAATATCACATTTAAATTTACGACAGGAAAAGAATTACCTAATTAAACTTGCCAACAATCCAAAAAATGTGTGAAAACCTGAAAAAACTGCCCCCGAAAGCATTAAGGATTTTGACGTTTCTAAGGATTTTAATTTTTGTAACTATGCATATTTTTACGCTTTTTCACGTTTCCATGCTTGGCATTTTTGTTTCTGATGTTACCTAAAAATTACCAACTAATTACCTATTTAAGGAAATATGGATGTTGTCATGGAATTCATTTTTAACAAAGAAAAGTTGTTTCTATGACAACATTGGGGCAATGAGACAACAGCGGGGAATTTAAATATCACATTTAAATTTACGACAGAAAAAGAATTCCAACAATTAAACTTGCCAACAATCAAAAAAATGTGTGAAAACCTGAAAAAACTGCCCCCGAAAGGAATATTAAAGCAATCCAGTTCCTTTGACAACTACACGGCGTCAACCACACCCAGGTAATTCCTTCAGTAGATCAGTAGACTCCAGTGGGTGTGGTTCTCAAAAATCTTTTTTTTTAAAATAGATGCAGTATCAGTGGTGGGAGTGGTGGAGGGGGTGTGGTCGAAGAGGAGGAGGGAGTGGGCGGTGGTGGGGAAGAGAGGTGAGTAGTTTTGTCTAGTAAATTTTTCGTTGTCATGCAATATTGTAACCAAGAAAACAATTCCCGTTGTTATGCAAGCGATTTTAATTTCCGTTGTCAAGTGAATGAGTTGCTACGCTAAAAAATAAATCCTAGGAAATCCACAAAATTTGATGAAATGAATATTCTGCAAACACTCCACCCACCGGATAAGGATTACGGTTTCATGAAGATTCAAGAGGTAGTCATGGCAACCATAATTTATTGTCATGGCAACTCTTTATAAAAAAATAAAAACCTTTTTTTTTTTATTCCAGCCCAAAACCCCGTTTAATTACTATGACGACGGAGAAGACAGTGAAAGTAAGCCACACCCTGGAGAAATATTATTGGACCCGGAAGAGCTGGTTAGGAAAATTAAGGAGAAAGGGGGGGAGGTCCCCAGTTGTCTACAAGGAGGAGGAGGAGGAGGAGGAGGAGGGAGAGAAGGGTGAGCTGAATTGACACATATTAGTTTACTAGCATATTAGCCCGTGTGAGGATGGGCATCGAGAAATTAACCACTAGCACATTATCCGGTGGTCATAAATAAATAATTCCCTTTTTGCAGCCCCCACCTCTGTAAAATTTGAATCCAAACGTAAAGCGCACTACAATGAATATTTCGCTGTGAAACTCGCTCGCCAACTCATGGAGAAGGAGGAGGAGGACTCCGACTCTGACTCTTCGTCTGGGGCTAAAAAATTCATTCCGGAGGAGGAGACGGGAGAGTAAGGTCCATAACAGAAAAGTCATTTGGACACTAGCTGATCTCAACCCGCTCCACCTGCCTCTTTTTCAACTCTCTCAATAATTCTTGTAATTTCAGTCCCAAGTCTTTTGTAATGATTTGTGGGTGTGGTTGCAGTTCTAAGAGAGCTATTTGGGCGTCCAAGGTGGAGAGGGTGTGTCTGTAATAGTTTTAAATGTTTATCTTTTTTAAAGGAACGCAGTTAACGTGTTACCTTATTTCCTGGTCCTATAAATATAAAAAATAATGAAATAAAATGCCCGTTCATAAGACGGGCTGTTGTGCTAGTAAGAGCTAAACACAAGAGTCAGTATGAATTAATGTGTAAATAAAAATGTGTTTTTAAATCGTGTTGTACGCCAAAACGGGCTGTTGTTGGTAGTAAAATATCACACTACATAACCCTCCACAAGAGTCAGTCACAAAAATATATTAAATCACTGAACACTTTTATTAACAACAGAAAACAAAGGATATGTAAATTATTGTTATTTAGGCTGCTTTTTTTTTAAAACAGGGATTTCAGAAAGTTTGCGGGGCCCTGAAGGTAATTAATAGGTTAATTTTAGAAAAAACTTGACAAACTTTTTAGAAAAATTAAATTTACCTGATCATGACTTGCTGCCTGAGATTTCTGGCGTTCTATGCGGAAGGGCTCTGAAAAAAAAAATATTTTGGGCTCCGGAATTTATTAAAAAAAATCTAACACTGCTTACTCTCTCAACCCCGCAATTTCCTTATCCTTCCCTCCCACCTCCTCCTGACTCATTTTCATCAATTCCAGCAACCTTTCCATCTCTCCAGCCGTTCTTTGAGATTCTTCTTTAATCTTCTCCAGCTCTCCTGACCCAGAAGCAGAACTATTCTTCACTTTAACCTCCAGTTGCTTGATAATGGAGTCGCGTTCCTTAATAACACGCACAATCTCTTCGCATTCCGTCTCCTTTTCGAGATACATTTGGGAAACAGAGTCAAGCTTGTGTTGGAGTTGGGATATTTGAGATGTTAATTTTGTTAGTTGGGAAGTGTCTACTTGGATAGGTTGATTCTGCAATTGTTGCAGTTGATTCTGCAATTGTTGAAGTTGATTTTGGGATTCTTGGAGTTGTTTGGATTTGTCGCTCAGTTGATTTTCCAGGTTTTTAACGGATTTTCGCATGTTTTCTAGTTCTGCTAGTAGGGATTCCTTTTCCGCACCGGATTTTTCCGTGATTTCAGCGATTATTCGTGAATTTCTTTCCTTTTCTTCTGTAAACTTGCTTTGGTTTTCTCTTAATTTGCTTTCAAACCACTCTTGAACCTTTTTCTTTTCTAGTTCGACGTTTTTTGTTAGCCTAGTCATCTCTGCTTCCAATTCCGAGCATTTCGCACGTAGACTAGTGATTTCTCTGTCCTTTTCATC